>VZSG01001165.1:2467-76200 GCA_013398315.1 Nothoprocta pentlandii | reverse complement strand
TGCACCCCAACACAAGCACCCCATGGTGATGGTAGGATGGACACAACCCAACCAGAGCACCCCATGGCGATGGTAGGATGGGTGCACCCCAACACGAGCACCCCATGGCAATGGTAGGATGGACACAACCCAACCAGAGCACCCCATGGTGATGGCAGGATGGGTGCACCCCAACACGAGCACCCCATGGCGATGGTAGGATGGACACAATCCAACCAGAGCACCCCATGGCGATGGCAGGATGGGTGCACCCCAACAAGAGCATCCATCCCATGGTGATGGCAGGATGGGTACACCCCAAAAAGAGCACCCCATGGATATGGCAGCATGCGGACGTGCCAACAAGAGCATCCAATGATGGTGACACCAAGGGGACACCCCAGCAAGAGGACAAGATGTCACATCTCTGGCATCTTTTCTACACACCACCATGGGCTGCCGCTCCTGGGATGCATACAGCACGCGATGGCTCCTGTCTCCTCCGCAGGCCCTTGGATCTCATGTCTCCCTGCAAGATCTGCTTTATTGTCACATGAAAGGAGAATAAACGGATTTATTGGCTCTTGGACAAGACAGACTCTTGGAAGAGCATTGGATTTAGACATGTTTTTCCAGAGGGACTGAGCACTCGGCAGCTGCAGTATCTTCCGGAAGGCTCCGATTTTTGCACAAGCAGGTAGAAATTCAACGTTTCACCCAAAACAGGCTGAGCTGGGGCCGCCTGTGCCGCACACCGCGAGCCGAGGGTGCGTGGGGAGTGATTTGCAGGTAAGGAAGCAGAGCGGGGCGGGAATCTCGTGTGGAATTAAAGGGAGTTCAATGCATATTCGCGGCGCTGGCAGAGGGATTAGCGGCAATGCAAACAAGCCGAGGACCTGGAAGCACAATTTCCACATCTCCTGCGCACGCTGCTTGGCGTAATTGAAATGTGTTTTGTGCAGGAGTGCAGATAGAGCAACGCACCAAAGCCACGTTGTAGAGCTTCCCAGGAAGGCGCTGTTGAGCAGCGAGCCTCAGCAAAGAAGATGCATGAATTATCCCGATTTATACCCTTCCAAAGACAGCGCTTCCACCTTGGAGAGACTTGCGTGATGTAAGGGGTGGTTTGGAGAGGAGCCAGGCACGAGGGCTGCGTGTTGGTGAATGCAGCGCACGGTCAGGACAGCTCTGAGGGGTAAAGTGTGAGCAAACATCAGCCAAGATTTGGGAGAGATTTCCTCAATCCTTTCTAAGGATGCGTTTAACATGGACGCAGAAGGGGGATCAAGGCGAAACAACTGCAATTCCATCTATTTAGGTAGATTTATGGTCTCTCTGGCCTGAGAGCAAGAAGGTGAAGGCGCAAACACCTTCGCTTGCCATCTCAGCAAATGCAGGAGGAAGAGCGGGCTGCTAGCAAACACCTGAAACAGAAACTAAGAATAATTAAAATAAAAACGTTTTGTGCCGGGAAACTAAGTGCTACGCATTGTCTGGCTTGATCCATGAGATAAGCGTTACCCAAAATCCACCAGCCAAGTGCGGATTTTCTTTATAAGTGCAATCTCCCATAGGAAAAAAACAAGAAAATAAATCCCGTTGTGCAATCCAGCGGTGCCCGTAGCCCGGCGGCCGCGCGGGGTTGCCCGGCATCCCGCTGGCCGTGCCGGCAGGAATTCCGGGGATGCAGGGCCGTGCTAACATGGGAGGGCTCGGAGCAGCCCTCGCAGACGAGACTGTTCGCAGGCGCTTTGGCGGAGCAGGTTTTCATGCAAGTCAAATGATGCTCTCGCTCAAAGGGCCGGGACTCTCCGCAGCGCGGGGTCAGAATAATCACTTTTATTAGGTAACCCCGCCTGAAATTAAACCGCTCTCCCCGCTAATATATACGCCTTGTGCATACCTTATCTGCCAGCTCAGGCGGAATCCATAGGCAGCAGAATAACAGGAAGGCAGCAGCTCCTGGCTCCGGGAGCTGATTTTCATAGAGCAAGGCCTGGGGCTGGGCTGCCTTTGGGGCTGGTCCTTGCTCCTCTCCCTCTGCAACCTGCGGCTTGTGGGACTGTGACTGGTGGCACCAGCGCTCCGGCCCCCGGCAGCTCATGGGCACTGCTCTTTTCCAAAGGGGAAAGAGGGATTTTCTTGGAACAGAAATGGCGATAATAGCATTTTGCAGCTGTGAATCCAGGGATGTGACTGCGAATCCAGGGCTTTTCTTAGTGCAAGACAAGCTGGGATGCTCACCAGCATCCACACTGCCCGGCTCCAGAGGCGCTGCCATCCACCCACTGTCCCTGACAAGGGAATTGCAGGCACCCTGATTCCAATAACTTAATGATTTACACTTTCAAATTAAAACGCCCAAGCCGAGATGGAAGCCTGAAATCACCTGGGCGAGCCAAGGCTGGCGGCCGAGGTGGCCGTTCGCCTGCTGGGCAAGCTGGGCTCTGCCTGCCCGCGCCCTCTCATTGCAGTCTAATAATAACCGGGCTGCAGCGGCGCTCGCCCGGCTCCACCGAGCCAGCACCGGCTCCAGTAACAGCCCCGCGGCCGGGCACGGACCGGCCGAGCGCAGAGCAGGGGGCTGGAGCGGCCCCGCGGGCTCCTAAGCACCCGATCCGCTCCCTCCAGCCTGCAAAAATAAAATAAAGGAGGGAAAGAAAAAACAGAAAAAAAAAACCCCATGCATCTTGCTGACACGCACTTTATCCCATGTCATAAAATATTCACGTGCATCAGGAGCGCTCCCTGCGGTCGGTGCTCACCCTGTACTGCCCAAATTGCTCACTGCAGAGCAGGGCTGCACTCGCTGCAGCAATTGCACTAATTGCTCTGCTAACGCTCACAGCTTGCTTGCAAAAAAGGGAGCTGACTCTTGCTGAAACTGCCAAAAAGGGGTTTTCAAGGCAGCCCATTACCTCCACCGCCACTAGCAAAGAGGGGTGCTTTTAATCAGGGCAACAGCAGATGATAAATTAGGAGTGAATTAGTGCAAAATAATTGTTAAGCTCTCCAAGTTCCTAAACTCTGCCAGACCTTTCCCATCCTTTGATGTGACTAAGTTTTAATAAGCCCTGGAAACGCTCCAGGACCCCGGGGCATATGTGAGAAATTTTACATATAAATACATAACTGACATGTGTACAAATGCCTACACGAAGGCGCGCGCACACCTCCCCGCATTACACCACGGCTTGAAGAGCGAGCCCAGAACTGATACGCCGCTAACCAGCATTTCTGGTGCCGGGCTCCTATTTTCACACGAGCAGCAAAGACGACCTTTGCCTCTGCTGCCAGCTGCTTATAATTTTGACAGATGCAAGCACATTTCTGGGAAGCTGCAGCCGCTCCGTGGCTAAAGATCAACAGGCTCTGCCCGGGCTTTAGCAAGATTGATTGGCTCGGGAGAATCCCATTTGCAGCCCCGGCTGAGAATAGGTTTACCGAGGAGAGGCGTTAATGACTTAGATATCAACGAGCTAAATACGTCGACCTGCAACGCGCGTTGGAATTAAGGAACACTATATTTATACAAAACAGCCATTAGCAGAATGCTAATTAATGCGTTTCGGTTTCCAAGTAAATCTCAGCCCTTCCAAGCGGCGTAACGCGACCCCGGGTTTTAATCTCCCCGCCGTTCCCGGGCTCCCGTTGCGCCGGGGCGTTCCTGGGGATTAGCCAGATTTATTTTTGCTGATATTTTGCGCGGCGGCTCCGGCTGGGAATGCGCACTGCTGCTTAGGGCCTTCTGCTAAAATAGGCTCCAAGCGGGGCTGACCTTGCAGGTGGCTCCTTAGGGATGCACGGGGTCCCTTTCGGTGCCCAAAGCCGAGACAGGCTCTGCCCAGGCTGGCAGATCCTCTGCACGAGGCGTCATTAAAACGAGCCCTGGCTCGGGAGTTTGATCCCGCTTGCCCCGGCTCCAAGAGCCCCTGGATCAGCTGCACGAGAGCAGCAATGCCTGCACTGCAACCGCGCACGGAGAGCAGCGGGAGCCCCCGGCAGCGGAGCTCGCTCCGTTGGCGGCTCTGTGGAGCGCAGCGGGCGCTCCGGGTGCACGCCTGGCTCCGGATCAGGGAGCACCGCATCCTCACTGGGCCATCTCATCGGGAAGCCAGCGAGAGCTGGGCAAGGAGAAATAAAAAGCGAGCACGGTGGTGCAGAACAGATTACACGGGAAAGCATCAGAAAATTGATGCTGGGAAGATTAATGGAGCCGAGCGGCGAGAGCGAGAAAGGAATGCAACCGAGGTGGGCTGAGCCAGGGAAACGCTGCAGTGCTCCCGACCCGCCGCCCTTCCAGCACCCAGAGCTGGGGACAGAGGCCGGACACTGATGCTAGCTGCAAAACGGCCCCCATGTCCTCCCAAGGCACCCGTTATTACCAGCCCATTAGGATAAATGGGATTTTTCCCTTAAAAAAAAATGAGCAAGTGCTTGGTAGGGTCAGGAGAAGGAAAGAAGCACTTGGTGCCCATGAGCGAGGCCAATGCAGCCTCCTCCCAGAGGGCAGCAGTGGCTCCAGCCCTTCCCGGCTATTCCAGAATTCCATAAGGTGCTGAAGGCTCGTGGAGGAACGTGCCAAGACCCTGGACAAGCAGAGGATCAGGCAGGTCCACGAAACCTGTGTTTTCCTCATTGCGCCTCCGCTCTGTTTTCACGCAGGAGATGTCTCAACACAAACAATTACAGTCGAGTAACTGCTTAATCATTCAAATTAAATTAAAATTGAGTAAGTGATTTAATATATTCAGATAATGCACATGTGCAGCAGAAAAGCAGCGATACTCATCTACAATTGTCACTTAGAATGGATGAGTTTCAATTACTGCTGCATGAGAAAATAGAGGTACAAAGTTCAGAATCCAAATTATTGTGTAAACTGTTGACAGTCTGAATACTGTTATTTAAATGCTATTATGTAGAAATTTAAATGAGAATGAGTAATTGCATCAGTAATTCATTTCTAGCTTAGAGAGAAACTTTTGCACGTTGCCAGCTCTCAAGAACAGGCTTGCAATCTTTTCCGCATCCTGGTGAAGGGGGGATTCTCTGGAATAATCTCTATGGTCCCAAGGCTTTTGGCTGATTTGGATCCCAAAACCACCGTCAGATTCACCCGTGCAGATGACAAATCCTGGCACGTCCACGGGGTGCCAGGAAAAAGCCCGTAAGCACCTTCTGCACAAGCCGGTGCTCCCGCGGCGCGGGAAAATACCCACACATCAAAATAAACCAGGGGTGGAGGCATTCCTCACCTATAAACTGTATTTTAAATAGGATCTGTTCTAAAAGCCCAGACCTTAGAAAAAAAAAAAAAAAAAAAAAAAAAAAAAAAAAAAAAAAAAAGAAATAAAAAAAAAGAAAAAAAAAAAAAAAAAAAAGAAAGAAAAAAGAAAAAAGAGAAGCCCAACAGTGTTTATAACGTCTTATGTTATGGGGTAAGAAAGTATAATTTACCAAGCGTTGTTTCCTTAAATAATACCCACGATTGGGGAGTTATGCGGCGAGAGGAAACCCAACCCAGCGCGCTGCAATGAGACAACAGCAGCTTTCTAAAAGAAATGGTTTTAATGCCAGCTGTCGGTGAAAAATGCAGGTAGGACGGGGTGGTTTCAGGTTTGCAGAGGGCAAGACGCAGCGCGAGGGGAGTGCTGCGTGCGGCGGGCAGCGATGCGGCTGCACCGCCCCGTTGCATCGCCCAGCCCCAAGCCCGGCCTTGCTAAACCGCCCCGGAAGGCAGGGACAGAGACACGGACCTGCAACCGCGTTCCCACCAACCTGCCCTCATTCCCGGCGTTGCAGAAGGGCCTCGGGGCTGGGAGCTCAGGGCCGGGGAGGAGGCTCCGTGCTGGGCAAATGTTGGGAAACCGTCGGTGACCAATGCAGGCTGCTGGGCAAGCGGGTCTCGGAGGTGAAGAGCCCCAGGTCCCAAGGTCCGCGTTATCTCCACGACTCCCCCTGCTCGCTCTGGATCCTCCGGGCTCCTCAGCAGGAACAGGCCACGGGCAATCAGCAGCTGTCATCATTGAAGGTAACGAAGGGTGGTGGGATTCAGGGATGGAGCAGATAGGGTGCACACGCGGTGCTCTCTTGCACGATGCGCAGGGACAGGCGCAAGCTGCAGTTTAACGTGGTGACACCAGAGCAGCACGTGCCGGTGAGGCCAGGGGGCAAAGCCGGACGCACCACCCCTACATATATATACACATATATACACATATATATACATATATACACAAAGGCATTGGGGCAGAGCGATAGCAGGAGAAGGGACGTGGGGGACAAGCCCCCATCCTGCTGAGCAAAGTGCTTTTCTTGCGCCACCCCCCGTTTCCCCTTCGCTCCCCAGCACAAGGTGGCCGTACATCACTTAGCCCCGCTCCATTCAATATATGATTGTCAGCCTCGGTAATTTTCCAGTGACAGCCAGGAGAGAAACAGCTGAGCCGCCGCGCTCCGGTTCCACATGCCATCCATTTCCACTGTCAGCTCCGGAGAGGTCTTAATTATAATGGCTTTTGGTGCTCATTCCTTCCTGATGCTGTAACGGGGAGAGGAGTGCGGCCGGGAAGGAGCGCTCCGCCTGTTCCCTGCCGGCTGCGGGGCTGGGAGCCGGCGCGCGGAGCCGCTCCTCGGCTGCGGCTCCCACGGCACCCTCCAGAAAACGGGATTTGGCCGCGTTTGCCCTGCCCACATTGAGACGAACTGCAGCCAGGGCAGAGCTCTGCAGCGCGGGTCAGGACGGCAGCGACTGCCCTGCCTGCCCGGATGGATCCGAGCCCCAGGGGAGGCTCAAACCTCCCCAAAACCCCAGATTTCTGCCCATCTGCAGAGTTAAGCACAGAGCTGGGGATGCTTCTTGGCTGGGAAATGTAGTCTCCTATTCCAAATGTTCCATTTTGCAAGCAAAAGAGCCTTTTATTCAGCACCAAGAAGCACCCTGAAAGGCACTGAGCGCATGTCCATGTGATAAGGAGTCCTGGTGGCAGCAAAAGCCATCTCTTCCCAATCTCTCATCTCTTCCCATCTCTCTCTTCCCAGGCCTGTGTTTCCTTGCTGATATTTTCTTTGGAGCCGGGAGGACAGATCACAGCACTGAGCCCTCCCAGACACTGCGATGCCACTTGCACAGACACCAGTGAACACGGCGTCTCCCCGGCCTGGTGGAAAGAGAAAAATAAATAAGAGAATAAAAACAATTAGGGGAAAAAAGCAGGGAGCTGCGTGGCAAGAGACGGCTCCGCTGCCCGGCTGCTCCGCGCTTGCACGCTCGCCTCCTCGGCTTGCGTGGGAGTGGATGCTCCACTTGGCCATGCGGCAGACAGTTATCAGGGAGCTCGTCTGTCAAACTGCTCCTGGGAAGCTCTTTAGTGTGGGATGAAAATGGCTAAACCTGGCACTTTAATTACTGCTCAGCAAAAACACTTTTTTTTTTTTTTTTTTTGCATAGTGGAAGAGAGTATTTGAATTACAGGAAAGATACATTAATAGCACTATCAGATTCAACATTAGGATAGGTAGGACAGGCCAACATCTGATAGAGTGTTTCCTGTTATGTGGAATATTTTACATTCCTGGGAAAATATGCACTGGCTGCCCATCAGGAAATAGGCTCCGTCTCATCCCGCTGCTGCAGGAGACCGATGCCACCGCTCCCCTTGCCAAGCTCGCCTCCAAGGACCAGAAAACCATATAATTCCCCTGCTACATGTGTGCACACATATGCACATGGCCAGGGCATTATTTACATGGCTTTTCATACGTGTTTCATATGCATATACATATACGTGCATGCCATATCAAGTGCTTATTAGGGATAACTGCCCGCTCCCATCTCCGGGATCACATTTACCACTTGGTTTTGAGCCACTTGGTTCAAAAATTTCGCTTCCATAGCAAGCAGTTTGCATGAAATCAGCACAAAGGAAAAATAGCCATCGCATTGCCAAAACAGCAAGGAAAAGCGGGGAGAAACACATTAAAAACATCTCCAGCGAGCCAAGCTTGTTGTTGTTAAGTAAATCCCACAGTTTATATGTCTCTTAATCTGTTGATTAGCTTCAAGTCCCCAGTGTCCTCCAGGGAACCGGTGTTTACTAACAGTTTGCATGAGACACCAAGCCATCCAGAGAACACAAACACTCGTGATTTAGAAGGAAAAAGATATGACACAGCCAGAACTTGGCTCTGCAGCGCTTAGAGGGCCCAACGCCACGCGGGCAACACCCTTTTATGGGATTAACGGGGAAAAGCAGCATTTGCCACCATCAAAATGATGGTATCAAAGACAAACGCCCAGACCTTCCTGAGGTTCATGGATCCTGGTGGCTCCAGCCCTTTGCATTTTATCTCAGAACCAACCTCAGTCAATGCTCAGGTTATCTCGAGGAGCAAAACACCATGCAAAGCAAGACAGCCGGCTACCTAGATACTTGCCACGGGAAACAGCAGCTCTCTCCAATGCTGGGCAATTATAGGGTGCTTTTATTACATCTTTTTCCCAAGAATGTTCTCCCTGCAGCCAGGATAACACTGCAATAAGCTGGCACAGGACGAGAGAGATCTTTTCCCCAAGCCCCTTGTGTTTAGAGGGCTTTGGGTAAATGCACCTTGCGACGGCTTTGCAGAGTCAGGCCTATATCTCTATATATTGCATGCGGATGCAGATTGGCAGCCCTGCTCCCGTGGTGTCCCGCGTGCTCGGAGCTGCTCCGAACCCTTTGCGTAGGAGCCCGGACACGTAACGTGCTCGCCTGCGCCCCGTCTCGCCGCAGGATTTATTGCCTTCCTGGGAAGGCTGCTATCGAAGTAATAAAACGATTCGCGAGAATCTTCAAGAGCTTATAAAAGAAATGATTGATGCTCTCATCTGCTGGGCACTTCCCGTCTCTAAAAGCCTGGCTCATAATCAGAGCATCTCAAAAAAAAAGAAAAAAAAGGGAAAAAGCAGCCTGCAAACGCATGGCTCGACATTTCTGCAGCTATTCCCACCAGCACCTGCAGGTCCCAGGTCCTGGGAGCTCTCCGAGGATCCCAGACCCAACATCTCCAACTGCTGCAGCCACTTCCCTGATAAGCACTTAGTTATAGGAGCCTCCCCAGCTGAGGAGCCGTAATCTATAATTATATAATTATTTATGGATACGGCTGCTCTCCCATCCTCCCCATGTATTTAGGGAGAGGTTTGCTGTTTGTTTACACTCAGCCTGGCAACACCAGGGGTTATTTTTGCTCTTATTCCCGTCGCATCCCTACACTTACTCTTCCGGCCCTTCTCCCGGCTATTCCCAGCATATTGGCAGCTCTGCTCAGGGAGCGATCCCGGCCCTTGGAGACTCCCTCGTGCAGCTTGGTGGGATTGGGAGCCCGGCACAGGGGCTGCAGTCTGGGGACCAACGCTCCTCTGCTGCTTCCTTGCACAGAAACTCATCTCTGAGTGCAAATCGCAGCACTCCAGGTTGCAACATACATGCATATATATATATTATATGTATATATGTGTGTATATGCATGCAATATATATAGGGAAGCAGCGGGCCTTGCCTTTCCCCAGAGCCACCACAGCTCCCCGGGACAGTTTTGTCGATGCAAGGAAAGTTGTGACAACCTCTCGTGGTCACAGCCAGCCTCGCTGCTGTGCGCTGCGCTCCAGAGCTGCCACGGGTTTATATCTTTGTCACCATATACTGTTAAGAAAGGAAAGGAGCCCGTCGCTCGTCCCCCGGCGGAGCTGCAAAGTCAGAAGATCGCTGACGGCAGCGCTGCGAGTCCCCATGCAGCCGCTGCTTGGGCAGATTTAGAATCAATCCCGGCCAAGCAAAAAGAATCATTACATCTCCCCGCTATTTAAAGCACCGCAAAGTGCAAAGACACTGAATTACGCCCAAAAGAGCGGTGCTCCGGCACGGCGAGGTAGCAGCCGCTGGAGATGAATGGAGGCGAGCCTCCCTGCGCCCGGCTCTCCTCCCGGGGGATTTGTACAGGGAACGGCGCTGGAAAGAGCAGCCGGCGGGGCCGGGGTCCTGCTCCGGTGCCGGGATGGGCAAGGTGAGCGCTGGCTGCGGTGCAGAGGTGCAGCCTCCGGCGACATCCCCCGAGCATCCCGCGTCTGCGGGGACGGAGCCTGGAGCAGCGCAGCGCTGCGGGATGCTCCAGGGATGCAGATCCTCGTCTCCAGGCGCGGGAGGTGCACAGAAGAGAGCACAAAGCAAGTGGGGACAGCTCCATCCCTGCCCTGTTCCCCAGGCACCGTCATTTCATTCGTGTAGGCACCAAGGGGAGCGTTTCCCCTTGAGTTCTGCATCTTGAGGATTTGTTCTTCCCCGCGTGCGCCCAAGGAATGACCCAACGGTGGCATAAGGAGGTGCCAGCAGCGGCTGTGCACAGACCCAGCATCTCCTCCGGCAGCATCCCGCATCCCGCATCCGTTATCCTGCACCCCGCATCCAGCACCGTATCCCATATCCAGCACCCGGCACGGCAGCCACCGCTCCCACCCCACAGAGCTTCCTGCGTGATCCCCACTCCCTCGCTCAGCCTCCCCCTCAAGCACTTCTGCTCCATTTCTCCCCAGCTCCCGCTTTCCAGGACCCTGGGAAGGTATCTGAGCCCTCACCTAAATCCACAGGGATCCCTGGCTCCACAGAGAAAGGGAGGCTGATGGAAAGCAAATGTGATGCTGCTTGATACGATGGATTTATCCGAAGCCGGAGCACAGCCACATTCCCAGGAGTCCTCTAGGAAGTGCCCAGAATTGGCTTGGGACACTTTGCCGCACTCTTGCAAAAAAGAGCATTCAAATACTCTTTTTCCCCTCTCTCCTACAGTCCTTTACGGCTCATTGTTGGTTTTCTCATCTTCTCATAATTCATAAAAATGGTCTGTTCGCTATACTTGGCTTCTCCTCAAGTTCAGTAAATCGAGGCATTTAATTAAACGCAGCAATTTACCGGCTCTCGGCCCAATTCATAAGAAACTCACGCATCATTTAAGCAGGATTTTCATATACTTTGCTTGGAAAAAGTACAGAGCAGAATTTTAATGGAATAAAATCCATTTTGTTGGCAACTCACGAAGCCGCTTTCCCCAGTGCGCCGAGGCCTCTCCATGAAAAGCCCGGAGGCTGCGTCGGGCGTCCCGGGAAGCTCTGGAAGCGGCCGGTCCTGCGGGAAGAAGGGATGGCTGCAGCCTCCTGCCAAAGCCGGCATCTTCCCAGTGTCCGGAGCGGCCGGAACGTGTCACCCCTCAGGAGCTGGGATGCTTTGGGACCGCGCCAGCATTCCCAGTGTTCTCGCATCGCTGCGTGGGAATCCGCGGAAAACTTTGGACCGTGGAATTGCAGAACCTCCGTTGTGGGAACAGCCCTGGCTCCCAGGGCTCCCACATTGGACACAGCCATAGGGGACGAAACCACATCGGCCTTTTCCATCCATCACTATCGGGTTTCCCAGCTCTCGGGATGATCCGGGGGTTTTCAGCAGCCCAGGAGCAACCGCAGCCGCCAACTCGCCAACGAACCCGCTCGACTTCCAAAGGAGGACTGCAGGAGGCTGCTCTCGGGCAGGAGAAAACCTGGAAAACCTTAAATCCGGAGCCAGAGCTCACCAACAGGCTCGCTCTGCTGGCAGCTCCAAAACAGCAGCACGCTGCCATTTACCACAATATCAGACTTGAGCAAAAATGTCTACAGGAAGATACGTTAGGACATAGAGCAACACGTGGGATAAAATCACTCCACAGTTTCCACATCTCGCTTTGAACCACAGTAGTACTATTTTTGCAAATAAAATCATTAGCAATAGCTGCTTGGGATCAGCTCCCTTCCCGTCGCTTCCAACGCAAGAAGCACCCGGTGCCGCCGGCAGCGCCAGCAACTCATCCGTGGAGACGCCGCGAAACGCTTCAAAAATGAAAACAGCAAAATAAAACTTTAATTGGCTTTAAAATTGCCTTGAATCTTCCGAGAACAATTATATATATATATATGTACGTTTTCTTTCTTTGTCTGAAGGAGAAAAAAAAGCACATTTTGCACCATTAAGCGGAGCACGGCTGCGGCTCTGCAGTGCGTGCTGTCCGACCGGCTGCAGCTCGTAAGGCTCTTGCAGATCCAGGCACCCAGCGCGGCTCTGTAAAATATACACTATTGTTAAATGTCTGATATATCAATTTAACAAGTACAAGGCTTCTTGCTCAAACGGCTGCGCGCTTCAACCGGGAGATCCGAGCACTAACACGAAAACAACACATGCAACTACTTAGAAGGCAATTAATATCAGAGGAAGGGCCCTTGTAGGATCCAGCAGAAAGAATTACGGCTACATTTCCGGAATAATCGCCGAATTTACCATTGTGTGTCATCAGGAATCATTTAAAAGAGTTTTGATCTCGGTTCTTTTTGTCAGGGCTCTAATGAATTAACAGACGACAGCTCTCCGTAACGAGGGCCCGTGTTTTAAAGACAGGGCTACATTGTTTTTGCTGTACGACTGGGATAATCCGGGATGCCTCAACCTAATTATGGCACAGGATGAATCCCTTGCAAGGCTGCGGGTCGCTCTGGTGCACGGCGGAGCACGAAGCCTCCTGGCTGCTACGTTTTGGGGATGTGGGGCACGAAGCATCGCATCCCAAAGGCTGGAATTGCGGATGGAAAGAGAGGGTCCTGCCCTGCGTGCTGGCTCCCGCGAGCCTGGGATGCCCCTTCAAGGGGATCTGCAAGCTGCTTGCCATGGATTGCAGCATTTTGGGGGCAGAACGGCGGGTTTTGGGGCTCGCGGGGCACCCCGGGTGCAGGGAATTGCAGTGCTGGAGCAAAGGGAAGCCGTCCTCCCTCCCGCGCTCACGAGCCCCCTCGCGCCCCGCATTCCTCCGCTGCGCAAAGGGACCACAAAGGCACATTATATTCAACGCTAAGTAAACAAACTTTGCAAACTGCCTTTTATTGATTCCATACGGCCATCTGGCTGGAGGGAAAGGGCCCCCCCGCCTCCCCCTTCCCTGTGAAAATATTCCGAGGTTAGGAACTGGCAGCGGCTCCGCGGGGTGGAAAACCACCTAGTTTCCTTTGCGGTTAAAAACACAGGAAAACGGCGAACTTGCAGATCAATGTTGGAGGCTTATTTGGTTCCCCCATCTGGTAGCCAGCCTGTTCCGCGAAAATTAAAGATATACATATGCAAATATTCACAGCCCGCTTCCAAGATCTGAGGAATTTTTATGATGTAACCACAAAAAGAGGTTATTTAATGTTGACAATATGTAGCGGAGCAAAGCACTAGAATGCTGCATATGGTAATGTAGCTTATGAAAATGAAGCCGCGGCGCCCTTGCAGAGTAATGAAAAGCAGATTTCACCTTGAAGACTATTTCAACTGTTTAGCTTGTAATGACTTAAAAAAAAAAAAGAGAAAGAAAAGAAAACCCCAAATATTGGTGTGAAAACAGGGCTTGCGGCGGGGCCGCCGGAGCTGCGGGATGTGCCCGGCGGCTCCTGCAGGCTGCAAACGGGGGATGATGCTGTGTGGGGTGTGCTGGGTGCTCCGAGGGTGCTCGTGCACCCACGCGGCCTCTTTAGGGGTTTGCTCATTCCTTAATCCTCTCTGCTCATCCCGCTGAATGCTCTTCGGCTGCTAGTGCCGAGCGTGCCGCCTCTTTCGGTCCTGCCCCACATCCCTGCGCCGGAGGGACTATCCCTATAGAGGTTCCCGTGTCACAGGGACCTCTGTCCCGCGTCACTGCCGCCGATGCTCCCATGAACCTGCAGCTTGGAGGGAAAACCACGGAGCAGACGCCAGCGGAGCGCCTGCGAAGGCTGCTCTCATCATCCTCACTCCTCTCCATCGTTCGGGCGAGATGCTGGATGAGCCCGCGCTTGAGATGGGTGGCACCGCCAGACCTCAGGGACCCCCAATTCATCTCCAGCAAGGAAGCAAGGCAGGAATCCCATGGGAAGCGCTCGGTTTTGCCATGAGCATCTCCTGCAGGATCTCACCCCTTAGCCACGCAGACCCCGTTATCCCAATGATTCACCACAAACGTCAGCCCAACCACAGAGACTTTCCAGCCCTGCTCCCTTCCCTGGTGCTTCCTTGCATGTGGCAATGAGTTATTGCTACTGCTAAAATTAATTATGTCCTCCTTCCGTAACGAGCACCTTTGTATATTATGCAAGCTCTTTACCTGTCATCAGCAGCCTCAGAGAAAGAGGAAGATGTTTGAATTAACAAAATATTACTGTGATCTTCTCCCTGACAGTATGGAAGCAATAATATTTAGTGAGTAACTGAGCTTCCTTTAATAATTTAGCAGACTGTAAAAACCTTGATCATCCAGCTGTCTCCGAGAACAAAATAGTCAAGCTTTGTGCATCCTAAGCTAAGATAAAAATGCGAGCAAACTCCATAAAGGGGGGAAAAAAGAGGTTGAAAAATACATCTTAAAAAGCTAATTAAAAACCCAGCCCGTGTGCAAGGAGGTGGTGAGGGGACCTGTTCTTCAAAGCGCCAGAAGCCACAGGTTTTTCAGCGTCTCTGAGATACTCGCAGTCTGAAAGGTGAAACAAGGGGCCAGAGCTGATGGAGCAGCAAGTTCCCTCGTGTTTGCAGCCCCTGTGCACCTGCCAACGCCTTGTGCCTCGTGCAACGCTTTGATGCTGGGACATGCAGGCTGTGCATCCCGAGGGATGCTCCTTGGACACCCTGCAGGCTGCTCCTGCAGCGCCGTGCCCGTTGGAGCGGGACGTGCAGCCCCCAGCTCCATGCAACCCTGAGCGGCAACGGGGAGAGGGGCCTGTCAGCTCCCCCAAAACCAGGCCAGCTCCAGACAAACAAAAGCATTAGCTGCTGAATAATGCATGAGAGCTGCATTACACATTTATGCAGCTCTCGGTGCCCTGTTTTCCAGCAGCAGGGATCGATGGGGAGCGCTGGTCCCCGGGGCCTCCTGCGGAGCGGGCTCGGGCTCCGGGCAGAGCAGGACGGCACCGGGGAGGCTCCGAGCGTGGAGCAGGGCTGGTTGGTGCAAACGAACCCATGCACCTCGATGCAATGGGGATTTCAGCCAAGGGCACCCAAAATGCACTGTTTGCAAAATGCACCAAAAATGCACCATTTTGGAGGGCACAGGGATGAGCCAGGGTCGTTGGGACCTCAGGAAATTGGGGCTGGATGTTGCAGAGAGCATCACGGCTCTACCAAGTGGTCACAGAGCACGAGCAAGCCCTGCTCCGAGGTGGTTTTAAATGAAGTCCCGTCATCCTTGATCACGGCATGACAGAGCAAGGCCGATAACCAACGGGGCTGAGTTTCCATAAAGACCCCAGGGAATCGGTCATATAGCAAAACAGCAGGTCCTACCCACCCCTGCCTCACACTCAGCGTGAGCCATCCTGCACCCTTGGATAAAGCAGGAAAAGAAACGAGGAGAAGCATTCCCGTTGCTGGGAAGCACCCCGCTGGGGTTTGCGTGGTGACCATGAGCAAGAGGAGCGAGGGTAAAGCCACGGGGCACAGCCACGAGCACACATCGCTGGCACGTTCTGCATTTCACCCTCTTATAAGCAGTAAATTGGCAGGATGGTTGACACTGAAGTGGAGAGAACAGGGACTTCAGATCGTTTGAAGCAGAGCACAGAGTTCTCCTCCAATCTGACACGAATCTGTGCATCCCAGCACTCCAACAAGCCACAGACATGGGTTTTTCTTAATTTTCTGTTGTCGTTAAGAGTCTGTGATTCTCCTGGGAATGCCCAGCCATTGAGGCAAATAATCTGACATGATGCATTTTTGAGAAGCTCTCTTGCAAACTGCAGATGTTCCCAGCCTTCTGCCCGGGTTGGGTACAGAGCCAGGCTCAGCACCTCAGCAAGAGCTACCGGGGAGCTTTGTGGAAGGAAACCCAGAAGAAACAGGAAAGAAAAAAGTAAAAAACCTCTCAGCTTCTCCAACAGGGAGAGAACTATTCAAAGAACACTTAGACCCTTCACGTAAAGGCGCATCAAAGGAGAAAGCCGGATGAAAATAGATCCTTTTGCCTTGGAGGGATGTGCGACTCCTCTGGCCGGGCCCGCGTGGAGCCCAGTATCCCCAGTAATGAAAATTGGATTCTTTTATAGATAAACACATGATATCAATGATGAGAGGAAGGACAAAAGCTGCATCCATGCTCAGGGCATCAAAGAGCTCAGAGACGAGGCATTTGGACCTGGTAAAAGCAGCAGACCCTACCTGCTTTTCCTTTGGCATGCAGGATGAAACCAAAGCCGCTCCGGTGTCCCGGGTCTCATCCAGGAGCAAATTCCTGGGAGACACTCTGCAATGTTTCCGGATAACAGCCTGGATTTGGTCTCTGCAACGTGTTTTGTTGCAGGGCAGGAGGGGCCGGCCAGAGACAGGCACAAAAGGCAAAGGAGGAGAGCAGCAGGACAGCAAAAGTCCTGGGATCACATCCTGATCCTGCCAAAATCAGCAGCTGCGGATTATTCCCTCAGGTGGTGAAATAAGGAGCCGGTACACAATGTCTTGAATTAAAATATGAATTAAACCAAAAGGAACCAAACAGCAACCGCAGGGTGATATTCATGAGGAGGACACCACCTTCACAGCCAGCTTGGTGTTTGTGGCCTACCTTACACATCTGCACGTTTTAAGCTAAAATCAACCAGTAAGGAAATCCGCTGGAGCCCTAGAAGCCTCTTTTTTCCCCCAGGAAAATGGGGTCTTTGCAAGGAAGCCCTCAGAAATACACACGTGCAAGGTCCTGCACGCCCCTGCCCCGAACACAACACTTAGTCCCTGCCTTTAAACCCACCCCCGTTCATTGCACGGCCGCCCCGGCACATCTGGGAGCCGTCCCGGCGCTCTCGGGGCGCGCGGAGGCACCGGGAGCCGAGATGGGAGCCAGATGGGAGGCTGCCCCAACGCATCTCCAGCCCAGCGCCTTACAACAAGGGGACAAATACAGAGCAAGGCCGGGGAGAATATGTGGAGCCCCTGGGGGCCTTTAAAGCTGATTTTAAAAAGCCATTTCCCTCCATTCAGAGGGAATTTTATGGAGCAGAAGCAGCATCAAGCGGGGTGTTTGTTGCGAGGCCAGGCGACGCGGAGCCGGGGCTGGGGGCAGGAATAAACCCCCTTATTTCCTGGAGCGGGTAACATTTGCCAGCACCCTAACCTAGCTGGAACACATTCCCGCGCTCTAATTATAGACAGCACTTGGCTGCAGCAGCAGGAGCTTTCTCTAATGGAAAACAGGGAATAGGAGCGATAAGAGCCGGGGATATCAGGCAATCGCTGATTGCTGATGGGCACCGGGGCTTGCTGCTTGCAAGCCAGCCGGGCTCCATCCCTCAGCAGGAGCACGAAGGGAGATGCCCACCTGTGTGATCCGTGCTGCAGCACTGGGGCCAAAAGGATTCCCCTCCTCTCTCCCGGTTATAACCCCTTGCGACCCATTTGCAACCTGATTGCAACCCATTTGCAACCCATTTGCAGCCAATTGCAACCCATTTGCAGCCAATTGCAACCGGTTTGCATTTCCCTGATGTGCCCGAGTGCTCCTGGGCCCAGGTGCAACGTTTTGTCCTATGTCCCCTTGTGCTGTGTCCCCCCTGCCACATGCCGCTTGTGCTTCCAAAAAGGCCTGCAAGAGGAAATAAAAATGAGCTTAGTTTTAGCTGGAATGAAAATTACAGGATTAGAGGAAACCACAGAGCAATTGCGTTGGTTAGAGGTCACAGTTGCCACCACGGCCCGAGAGCCGGAGGCAAGAACCTGTCCGTGGTCACTAATGCAATTGCACGTGCCCTGTTGGCCCGTGGACACGTCTGCATGACACAGATTCCCACTTCCCCCTCGGAAAGGCCTTTGCAAAGTGCAGGACGTGCAGACCTGCGGTTCACGATAGACCCAAGGAGGGTCCTGGCCAGGTGCCCCAAGCAGAACCCGTCCGGAGACAGCAGCAGACAGACGCGAGAGCTCTGCAGTGCTTCACCATCCGGCATTTGCCCTATTTCTTGCTCAATCCCCTCGAATAAGTTCAGACAGGTCACAAGGAAGCCTTTATCTCTGAGCGGCCTAGCGGTGTCTGCAATTCCTGCCAGCAGCATCTTTTAGAAACTAATGTGACATTGTCCTGCTTAACTCTCGGGCGCTGAGATCCCGTGGTTCGGAGCGTTGTGGTCTGGGATGGAAGGGTTTAATTTGTATTCCTCGTGCATTGGGCTCCAGGGAGGGGGTGACGTTTCCTTCCTCCCATGGGGTGCAAAGGCCCCCAGTGGCGCTGGAGCTGAGGAGGGGGCTTCCGCAGCCCCCTCGTTTCCCAAGGGATTTGCAAAGGGCAGCGTCACCAGAGCCACCCTCTCCCAGCCCGCTTCCCCTCCTCAGCAGGGCCACTCAGTGCCGACGACCCTGGGTGTCCCCCACGTCTTGAGGGGGGGACGGGGCAGGACCCTCCTCGCTCGCTGCATCTCCCGTCTCCCGCCCCATCCCCGCCCCTGGCAGGGCACGACAACAGCACACGCGTGCGGAGGCAGAAGGGGGCTGTTCACACCTCGGATCCGCTCTCTCCCGTGCCTCATCCGAGAGATAATTTCAAATGGAATAGTACATGACCGCGGGATGATGTTTTCCTGTTGCTACACGAGCACTGAGGCTAAATCAAAACATTTATGGGAAGGAGACGCCGCAGCAAAAGCGGGATGTTCTCGTGAAAAAACAGAGAGGAGACATTTGTTCGGTGACAACCACTCCTGTTGCAGCCGCTTTTCTCCCTCCGCCGCCAGGCTGCACGGCTAAAAGCGGAGCAGCGCATGGAGACGAAGCAGGAATTTGCTTCCTTTTCCTGCAAGGAGCTATTCAACACACTGGGGTTGGATATTGGCAGCTCCTTAGCCAGGGCACTGCTGGAATGATGATTTTTTCTGGTGCTCCCACCCATCCCAAACCATTTGCCAGTTAATAAAAATGCTACAATCACCCGATCCGTGCACAAATATATCTCAAATCTGGTGAGGAATTCCAAATTCTGGGGATAAAACTGGTGTGTTTGGACTATGGGAACCTCATGGTGCTGAGTCCCGTCTCTGCCCTGTGCTTCCCAGCGGAATTTTGCCAGGGATGTCAAGGGAAGGGAGGGATGGTTGTGGATGGGGGGAAAAAGTGTGCGTGTCTTCATGAAGCTTGCTGGAATTCAGTTGCAAATTAAATATTTTAGGCAGGATCTAATAAAGCTAAGTAAAAATATACAAAATATACACAAGTCCAGAGTGAGCTGAACGATCTCAAGCTCTTGTTTTACTCCTCGGTGCTCCAGGGGTTTTGTTCCAGTGCAGCCCATGCTTGTCGTGTTCTCCAGACCTGCTGTGTCCGGACAACGTGTCGAGGACACGGATCAAAGCCACAGGGATCCCAGATCCCTTCCTTTCCTTTGGGAGCACTTTTTCCGTGAAAACCTGGTGCAAATAACACAAAATCCTCCATCCCACAGAGATGTTATGGATGGGAGCCAGTGGCAGAGTGGGCTGGGAACACGGATGCATCCAGCGGTCCCTCGCTGCTGGAAAGCCACGCGTGCACCTATATCTTAACACACCACAAGGAGGGAAATTGGTGTTTGCTGGGGGAAGACGAGCAGCATTCCCTCGCTTCCCTGCACCGGGAATGCCAGCGCTGCCCCGATCCGGGCACCGGGATGTGCAGCCGTGCAGCATTCCCAGCAAAGGGCTCCGGACCCGCTGTGTCTGCCAGAGGTGGGAGCTGCCGATGGCTCTTGATCCCTAAGGAGATAAAATGCTGAGGTTGCCTTTAAAGCCTTTAACTTCGGGAGCCCTTTCTTATCTTTGCAACATGCAATTTTGGAGGTTTTTGTTTTAACTTTGCTCTAATGATTCCTGGTAGTCATTACGGTGGCAATAAGGCTCTTTCAAAGACTGTTGGGCTACATAAAACCTTTCTTTTTTGAACTCCCAGCCTCCGCTTCTTTGTTTTTGATCTCCATTCCGAGTGATTAAAGACACTGACTGCTCAATTTTGATTAAATCCTAAATCATAACCGCCTTGCAAAACAACCGTGAAAGCTGACATTTATGAAGTTCAGTAAACTAGTTGTAAGAACAGGAGTGCAAGATGGAAAAAAATAATAAAATTCCTTTCCAAACAAACACCGGTTGACAGCAAACAGATGGTTAGAGGCTCTTACTTGTAAACTGGAAAAATTAAGATTTGGCAGGTTCTGTTAAAAAAGAGTTACAAAACATCTTAAAGTTTTCCCCTTCATATCCTGGTGTTGCTCTGGGCATCGTTTCAATATTTTCATAGGCTACCGCATGGAAAAAGGTTCTGAAAACATGAAAGCAGCTGGCATAAAAGGGCTGAGAAATACGGGTTGGGATTTATAGGGAGCAGGGTTGCCAGCATCCCCGGGATGCAGTGTTTGAGAACGCGGCCGCTCAGCCCGCCAATAAATCACTGCAACTCAGCAGCAGAGCCGGGGTTTCGTCTCCGAAGGTGCAAGAAACGTGGGTAAAACTTCACCTCCGTGGATTTTTCCCTATTTGTTTTACGCTGTGATAATGTTAAGCTAAGGTTTTGGGGCTAAGTGAGGTGTAATTGGAGCCTTCCAGCGACATGGGTTCCAGGAGGGAGGGAATTCAGATGGACAGCTGATCCATAAGGACAAGTGCTCTGCAATGGGGGGAAAAGGGATGCGGGAGTTGCTGGGATGCAGACCCCAGCCCCGATCATTCCCGCTTGGGAACCTCCAGTGCTAAAAATCAGGGCCAGAAGGGGACTTTTAGCAATTTTAATACTCAGTTTTAACTGAATCTCTCCATGTTTGAAGGAGAGGCTCAAGGGGACCTTGTCTGAAAGAGCAGCCTGCAAATTATCACTGCAGAGCAGCATCCGAATCTTCCGCTTCCCTCCCGCGCGCCGAAGCAGCCGCCAAAACCCTTCCCGAATTCCTTGGAATTGCCCTGGGCAAAAGCGGGAGGATTCCCCGGGTCCTGCTCTGGGGCTAAAGCCCCGCTTGGCCACTGTGGACACAGGCTGAAAGCGGCCTTAAAAGCAGAATTTAAGGGATGGGGAGGAAGGGCAGCCACCAAGAGGGAGTCCCAGGCTCCTGCTCCCTAATGAGCGCCGCAGTGCCAAGGTCCGAGTAAGGCTGGTACCCACCAGGTGGGTATTATTTAGTCATAATTAAATAATAACTAAATTATTTTAAATAATTATCAGAATATGCGTTATTTTAAGCCCTGTATTTCCTTGTCCAGAGATGCAAGGCCTGTGTGCTGTCGGTTCCATAGGTTTGCATTCTGGTTTCAGGGCACCCGTCTCGCTGCAGCTTCCCTTCCGACGTGTTTATGGTTGGACTTGCTGATCTCGGAGGCCTTTTCCAACCGTGGCAACTCCACGGTTCACAAGCATCCCAGACTTGTCTATTGTCTTCCTCTTTCCCTGCCATGGGTTTTCCCTTTCTCCATTCCTTTCAGTGCTCATCCAGCCCAAACCCTGGGGTTCCCAGGGGATGCTCTTGCCGCATCCTCCTCTCCGCATGCCGAGCAGGGATCAGAAATGTGGTGAATGGGGGCAAAACCGGCTCCCAAGGACTCCTCTCACCCGAGGGGAAGCAATTGAGGCATTCATTTCACAGCTGCCCGCCCGCTTTGGAGATGTGCTCCATGGCACTGGCTGCATTGAGCTGGCAGATGGGAGACAGGCTGCTTTCTCTTAAAAAAAAATTAAAAAAGGGAAAAAACGTGCCTTTAGAGCCGGTGTGCACGGCTGCTGGAGCTGGCAGGTTGTCCCGGCGCGCCGCAGCTTGGCCTGCGCCTCTGGATGGGATGCCAGACTCAACGGGAGGCCGATCCGATGCTCAGGGAGGCGGCAGCTGGATGGGAAGCACCGCGGCACCGGCTGGCAGGAAAAGCCCGAGGCAAATCCTAACCTGGAGGGAACGGCGCTGGCCAGAACCTGGCTCCGTCCTTCCAGCACGAGGCTCCCGTGGGATGGGAATGAGCGTGGAGTGTCCCGGGCAGCTGTGCATCCCAGGTTCAGCTGGGAGCGAGCGGGAAAATTGCCCCGATCCCGGGATTCCGGAGCTGCAGGGGCTCAGCCACTGCAGGCTGATGGGGATGCCGGGGAGTTGTAGTCTCCAGCGTCTGGAAAAGGGAAGGAAGGGAGGGAAAATCACGGCACTAGCAGAAACTCTCATCCTTGGGATCCCTCCCACAGCAACAGGGAAAGGGGACACGGCTTAAAACCATCAGAAAAAGGCCAAAAAGTGAAGGAGAGGCTTGGTGGACTGGGGTGCTGAAGCGGTTTCCGAAGGCAGTGCTGGCAAAGGAAGCTGTTGACAATTCCCAGTTCCAGCTGGGACAATTCCCAATTCCCAGTTCCAGCAGGGGAGACACGAGTGCCCTGGCCGCCCTCAGAGCCGAAACTCCCAGAAGAAGAAGAAACCTCTCAGAAAGCACGAGCCCCAACCTCAGCCCCTGCACGGGCCCGCTGCCCCTCGGATCGTCTATTTTATATATAAACAGCTTAATTAGCCCACCCAGTATACACACGGCGCACCACCAGGATGCCTTTCAGCTGGAAAACAAATAAATCTTTCAAGGTTTAAGCCCTATTTACCGGATTGCAGCTCTGTAAATCAGCCGGTGCATCGGGGCTGCTTTATTAACGTCTTTAGGGCTGCAAGCTGGCGAGGAGGAGGAGGGAGCTGCGAAGAGCTCCGCGTTGCCAGTGCTCCCCAGCACACAGCCAGTGTCTTGCAGCGGGTAATGGAACATCTGCCACATCTGCCCAGGGCTGCAGGCTGCTCCCCGGTGGTTTCCTCCCGGGACACATGCCAGTTGTTGGCTGCCTTGGAAAAGCGTCTGGGATAGCGTTAATGCGCAAGGAAAAGGCGGCTCCGCTGGAGGAGGCGCCGGGGCTGCTGTCGCTTGGTTAGATGAGCCCGGTTTAAGGCACGGAGAGGTGGCCGCCGCACAGGAGCAGAGCCTGGCTTGCAAAACACGCTCAAAATAAGATGCCTTTTTATTAAAAGCCCCATCCTGCCACGCTGCACGAGTGCTGTTTTGCAGCAGCACTTGCAGATCCTGCACGAGCCCACGGATTTCCCGGGATTTTGTCTCCGGGAGCAGAGTGGCCGGCCTAGGCCAAGGCGCAGGACCAAGCTGGGAAGCCCAGCCCCCCCACCGCCTCCCTTTATTTTTAGTTGATGGGATTTAGCACAAAACAGTGCTGACCTAGCTGTAATCTAAAAAATCCACAATCGACAGCTAGAGCATCGTGTGCCGTAGTTTTTTGACTTGCAAATAGCTTCCATGGATGGCAGGGGTGTATTTATTAAACACAGCCAGTGTTGCATCTTTATTTAGCTCCTTCTGTTACCACACTGTATAATTCATGAAATTGCCTTATAAAGTTAGGGAGGAATTAAAACGTTGACCAGCCTGTGAACCGGAGCTGACACTTTAATTATTTTAAAAGGGAAGCCGAGAGAAACTGGAGCCTGGCAAAGCAGCCTGCGCCGGGGCAGCTCGCCTCCCTTCGAGCCGGGTTCTGCAATACCACGGTCGCCAGCAAAACGCTCCCCTCGAGTTCACCTCCATGAGAAAAACTTTCTTTGCTTGCATCAGAGCCCGGGTACGCCTGAACTCGTAAATGTTGCATTAGCACCGGGAGGTTTTCCAGCAGAAAGTGATGGGAGTTGGGTGTCTGGGTCGGTGCGGTCTGACGGGGCTGCAGTGGGGCAATGGGGCAAGAAGTCTGCAGTGGGGCAGGTGGTTTGCAAGGGGACAAGTGGTTTGCAAAGGGACGAGTGGTTTGCAAAGGGACGAGTGGTTTGCAGAGGGGTATTTGGCTTGCAATTGCATGCATGGTTTGCAAAGAGGGACATGACCTGCACATCTCAGCCATCCTTGCACCATCCAACACGGAGCTCGCAGCATCCCAGGAAAGGTGTTAGACCCTGGATTACTCCTCAGCCTGGGGCCGGCGCCCAACAGCACTGACATGTGCTGGAAGAGAAGAAAACTCCTGCTTGGAAAGTGGTGGCTTATAACTGTGAATTATCCAGCATTGGGATGTATCTTCAAACCAAACAGGAAAGAAAAGCAAAAATTGGAAGTTTTTAAGGAAAAAAGGTGAGGTGTTTTGACTCATCGCTCTCTAGATAGCAGACATCCTTTCTGCATCCCCAGTGCAACATCTCCACTGCAAGGCAGCTTCCTGCATTCCCAAATCCGTGCTTGCTCCACCTGGGAAAGGGAGCAGGGCTGGGAGCCTGTCTGCAATGCAAAGGCATCAAAGCAAAAGTTCCCAGTTTTCAGGGCAAACCTGTCTCTCCTTGAACACCAAAGCGTTCCCTTTGGAAACAGCCCGCAGAGGCTCTTGCCCAAAACATTCCTGCTCGGACACGTTGCCTTTGGACGCAAACCAGGTTTCACCAGCCGTGCCCTGGCCAGCACATGTTATGTGGCTTCCAAAACCATAAAACAACCAACCCTCAAAACAAAGCTGAATAGTAACCCTGGCACTAAACTTGACACGAAAACCTAAATTCAAAACATCCCCGCCTTTGGAAAAATTCCCTTCCTGGAGAGAACCCCGGGCAATGCTCTTTCCAGCCCCCGGGTCCCGAGGCTCTGGGTAAGATGGGAAGAGCCCCGGGGCAGCCACAGCCACGTGCATCAAATAGGGGGGTCCGCTGAGCCGCTGGCCCCTGCTCCCCGCAGAAAAGCTGTGAGCAGCCTCATGTTTTGCAGATTTATTGGGTGAAATTTCTCTGTGTTTTTGGCAAGGTGATCTCCCTGTGAGCACTGGGCACCAAGCTCTGCAGTGCTCGTCCCGCTGGCTCTGCCGGGGCCTCCCCGGAGCCTGGGGCTCCCTGCAGCGTTCACACATTTCCTGCAATCGTTTTCCAAAGAGGGGCTCCAAACGCAGCCGTACCTGCTCGTTTCGCCCCCTGTGCAAGAAGGGGCTGGAAGATGTAGCGGGCTGGGATCGGGCAGAGCCGCGGTGCTTCCACAGCCTTCATTAGGGATCCGTTTTTCCTGGCGCTGCCGGATGGGTGCCGGAGCGAGCCGACAAGCAGATTGCACTCTTATTCCCGTCCCCTTTACATCCCTCCTGGGAACAACCCACCGCGGTCTCAACCCGCACGGAGCGCCCCTGCACCGGCCGGGAGCGCAGCGCTGTTAACCTCCTCCCCGCAGCCCGGGCTGCTCCCGCTCGGCTCTTCGCGCCGCTCCGTGCCTGGAACGAGGGGGATTTTGGCAGCTGACGCGCTGCAGCCCAAGCGGGGCTGTCAGGGAGATTTGTAGCTATTTGCTCGCCGGGTTCCCGCGCCGCGCGCAGCAGCTGTCAGCCGCCGCTGCGCCCTTATTGATGATAGGCGCTAATCATGCAGCAGATTCCCCACATAAATCAAGCGGCGGGCGAAAATAAAGTTTCTTCACGCTGAGGTCACCCGGCCCCCTCCCGAGCGCCGCGGAGAGGGAAAACACAAACGCTTATTCCTGCTATTAATAACGCTCCCTCCCGCCGGCCGCCGCGAGCGGGACACGGTGTCAAATTCTAAACTGCAGCTTGGGTTACCTCGGCTGGATCGCGGGCTTATAAAGCTAATTGCCAGGTAAATTCCGGGCGTTGCGGTTTGATTTGTGCGCACCACGTGCCTGCAAAAGGGACCCTATTAAGCGCTTTTTCTCCTCGCTTTTCCTCCCCTCCCCTGGAGCAGAGCGGAGGTCAAGCCACGGATCTTGCATATTCTAAGTGACAGCTTGGAGTACCTCAAGGGCGCTAATCCACCAGGAGGCTTCTCTTTCCATCTTATCTCTCTGGCGCTGGGGATGGAAGGCGCTCCTGCCTCGCCGTGGCCGTCGCTGCCGCCGCCGCCGCGGGGATGTCGCCCCAGCTCCGTGTCCGGCCGCACAAACCCCGGCGGCCGCGGCCCCCGCTTTGCCCAAGGCGGCTTTGGTGGGATGCGGAGCCGGGCGGGATGCGGGACCAGGTGGGATGAGGGGCTGGGCTGGGCGGGATGCAGCCCTGTGCCATACAGGAGGCAGGGCCGTGCTGTGTGGGATGCAGCTCCATGGGACAGAGCGCCCTGCCATGCAGGATGCAGCCCTGCGCTGTGTGGGATGCAGCTCTGTGGGATGCAGCTCCTTGCCATGCAGGATGCGGCTTTATTGTGCCATGCAGGACGCAGCTCTGTGCTGTGCAGGATGCAGCCTTGCACCACACAGGATGCAGCATGGTGCCATGCAGGATGCAGTACCATGCGGAGCAGCATGCAGCATCATGCTGTGCAGGATGCAGCCTCATGCTATGCAGGATGTAGCTCCATCCATCCCTCCATCCATCCACCCATCCATCCATCTATCCATCCACCCATCCATCCATCCATCTATCCATCCATCCATCCATCCATCCATCCATCCATCCATCCATGCATCCACCCAAGCACCCATCCATCCATCCTCTAAATTACCAGCACCTCCATTGCAAAATCCCACTTCTCCCGTGTGCACCTGAAGCCAAGGCATCTCCAGCCAGCGCTTTTATTTCTTAATTATTTTTAGTGCACAGTTAGCCCGTGGCGGGGCTCCGAGCGTTGCTAATTAGCCCTCAGAGCGGCGCGGTGCTTGCGCGGCCGGCGAGCGCGGCGTGCGCCCGGGCGCGAGCGCGGCCGCCCTTTGAAGGCAGCGCTTTCATCCCCTTCAAACGCATCCCCAAGTTATCAGCTCCGGCGCAACATCAAGGGCTGCTTTTGTTGGAATAATTTAACACTAATAGTTGGTGAACGCTGCCGCCGCGCCGGCTGCCGAGCTGTCACCGGCTGCGAGGAGCTGCTCGCTTCAAAGGCAGCGCCGGGCGCAGCAAACCTGCGGAAACGCAGCTTCCGTGGCGCCGATTCCCGGGAAGAGGGGCAGGGAGCGCCGAGCACTGCGCTCCCCCCGGCGCCGCGCTCGTTCGGATCGTCAGTGGGGATAAATCCATGCGTTTGCCCCCTGCCCGCGTGGCTTTGCCCTGGGATGAGCGGCAGGACGGGGTGATGTCCGTGCTGCTCCTCTCTGCAGGCCCACGGTGACGGTGACGGGCAGCATCTCTACACGGGGGATGTTTTTTGGCACGGGTTGACATTGCAATTGCTGCAGGTTCCTGTCTGGGAGCACGTGTCCTGCATTGCTGCACGCACAGCTGGAGCCTGCAGCACGTGCAAGGGATCCCAGGGTCCTTGCAGCAGCGCATCCCATGGGCAGAGCAGTTGGAGCAGAGCGCAGAGCCCCTTTGCAAACAGACTGGAGCCTGCAGCACGTGCAAGGGATCCCAGCGCCCTTGCAGCAGCGCATCCCATGGGAAGAGCAGTGGGAGCAGAGCACGGAGCCCCATTGCCCGGGATGCACGGCTTGCTCTGCAAGGTGCCAAGGACACGCTCTCCCGCCCGCTTGCGGCACATCTTGCACCCCGCGCAGCTCTCCTGGCCCCGGAGGGGTCTTCTGCCCCGCCAGCACAACCTATTGGTGCAAAATAACCCAGATTTGGAGCCCTGCGAGCAGGGGCGCGGGCAGCGCGGGCGCTTCTCCTCGCCGTGCGCTGCTCTTGCAGGGCTGGGGTTCCCACAGCGATGCTCTGCCCTCGACTCACAGCCACCCCTGGGTGAGCCCTTCAATAATTCAGGCACGTTTTATTTCGGAATTTAATTATTTTATCATTTATTCATCGCGCCGGGGAGAGCCCCCTTGCGAGGCAGCGCGCGTGTCCCGCAAAGCACCGTAAGGAGATGAGGAGAGCAATCCTCTCCCACCCCTTCCTCCCACTTGGGATCATCTCCTTTGTTTCTTTCTTGTCCTTCCATCACTGGAGGATGGGGGAGCAAAAAGGGATGAAACTCGGTGCTGCTTTTGCTTCCTTTTCCCCAAACCAAGGGGATGCAGCTCCAGCACCAGCCCTGCGCCGCCTGATCCGAAGCTCTCCCGCCCAGGGACAACCAGCAACGCAGCTCGGGGAAGAGGAAAGAAAAAGAAGGAAAAAAAAAGACAGGAAAAAGGAATGTGAAGGGGGAAAAAATCATCTCGAGCAAGAAATAACTAAAAAATGTGCAAAACAGAATGAAAACGACACTTCAGCTTTAACATCACATCATTAGCAAGATATTTTATCATGCAATTCATCTGCCTACCTACCTGCTTCCCAAACCACAATGTTCCCCTCAGAGTTCTGCTCCTCTTTTGCAATGAACCATAAATTACATGCTGACAGCTTTAATTTGTGCAAAGTATGCCTGGTTGCTTCTGGCACAAGCAGCCGGCTGCTATAATAAGGTCAATATATATTCATTGTCGCATTGCTTGATGTGCCAGATAACACAAAAATGCAGAAATGTGGTAGTTTCTTTGGGGCTACAAAGTGGGAATGATAGAAAGCGAGGAGCGCCGCATCTCATCAGGGCATCGCGAGCAGTTGGCTCATCACTTATGCATGGCATGAGCAATGTTATGATTTAACTAATCATCATCAGTTATTCATCCCATTGCTGTCAGGGGACCACGCAACACTTTCATTCCTTGCCAGTTCTTGATAATTTATGTTCCCCGATCATTTGAGGGGGGGTGTTTGGTTGTTTCCTTTCTTTTTTCCCCCTTTTTCCCTCCTTTCCGTGTGGTTGGCCGCAAGAAGGTAACTGTGATGCCGCGGTGCAAGACCTGCCGTGCAAGCGGGGAGCACTTCCCAGTGCTTCCCAGTGCTTCCCAGTGCTTCCCAGCTCCTGCCTGGAATTGCTGTTACCTTTCATGGGATGCATATGGGAGAGCCCCAATATGATGCTGCTTCCCGGAGATCCAAGGATCTAAAGAGCAGCATGGCTTAACGGTGGGTTTCCTCCCTTTCTAAGGCGCTTGGTGATGATAAATGAGAGGCAATTTCATGGCTGGAACTTCAATTTCTCCAAATATTAATGCCTCCCTCTGCTTCCAAGAGTTCCTTTTGGGCAGGCTCCTGCATTGCCCCTTTTCCTTGGATTCTGCCCCATTTTCTGCTGCACCAGCCCCTTGCAGGGCTCCAACAGCTGCGGCCACCACTTCCCTTTGCACCAATGCCGATTCCTCCCCACGGCTTTGGAAAACTGATTCTTTCTTAATTTCATTTTTAAATAGGATGACTTTTCTGATTTTCAAATACATTCAAATGCAGTTGATGTCATTTTGAAAGGGATAAAAACCCTCTAAACTGTACTGAAATATTTCTGTTGGAGACAGATGAAACGTATCTGCCTCAGGTGAGGAACTAAATAAAAACCCAAAGCTTCACCTAGCACCAATTTTGGTGCCTTTTCTGCTAAAGAAATAAGCAGAATAATTGCAGCCCTCCTAATAAGAAGCCCTGCTCGGTGTGCTCCTCGGTGCCTGCATCTCGCTCATGCAGCCCAATGTTGCTCGCAGGGGCTCTGCAGCAAGAGGCCACCTAATGCCACATGCTGGCATTGCTCGCCTTTCAGGCTGCTTGATTAATGCAAAGAAAACTATTCATTAATGAGCCAGCGCTTGTGGATGCCCTCGCGAGAGCCCCGTCGCGCTGCTCCTGGAGCTAATTGCACCTAATGAGCAATGAGGGTGTCTTTGCTGGGCAGGCGCTCGGTCGCGGATGCATCCCGGGTATCGCAGGGCTCCCGCGTCGGCACCGTGCTTGGAGGCCTTGGAAAGCCGCGTCCCTGGGCTGGGATCAGCCCCAGTGCACCAGAAACCGCTTCCATCTGTGTTTGCTGTGGTAAGGAAGTCAATATATTTAAACGTGGCTCTTTTGTTGCCCCAAGGAGGTTGGATATCCCCCTATGCAGCACTGCTTATTTGGGTGCATCTCTGGGAACTGGTTGAGACGCTGGACCAAGCGCACGCAGCCAGTTCACGAAGAGCACGCTGCAAATGCACTAAACAAACAGTGCTTGCAGCGGTGCTGTGCGGGATTCGAGTGCCCTCCTCATGCTCCCTGCCTTTTCGCTTTCCCAGCAGCTATTCCAGGTTGGATTTCTCACACTCCAGCCCTCCCTCCATTGTGGGGCAAGGATGCACACGAGGATGCACATGAAGATGTGCACGAGGATGTGCAAAAGGACCATGCACGAGGATGCGCACATGGATGTGCACAAGCATGCAGATGAGCATGCACACAAGGACCATGCACAAGGATGCGCACAAGGATGCACACAAGGATGTACATAAAGATGTGCACAAGGATGCACGCAAGGATGCACACGAGGATGCACATGAGGATGCGCACAAGGATGCGCACAAGGACCATGCACAAGGATGAGCATGAGGATGTGCACAAGGATGCACATGAGGATGCGCAAAAGGATGTGCACAAGGACCATGCACAAGGATGAGCATGAGGATGTGCACAAGGATGCACAGGAGGATGCACACGAGGATGCGCACAAGGATGCACACAAGGATGCACACGAGGATGCACACGAGGATGCACACGAGGATGCACACAAGGATGCACACAAGGATATACACAAGGATGCTCACAAGGATGCACACAAGGATGCACACGAGGATGCGCACAAGGATGCAAACGAGGATGTGCACAAGGATGCTCACGAAGATGCACACAAGGATGCTCACGAGGATGCACACGAGGATGCTCACGAGGATGCACACGAGGATGCACACGAGGATGCTCACGAGGATGCACACGAGGATGCTCGCACCGTCCACGCAGCGCCGTGGCGAGCGCAGTGAGGGCAGGGATGCCTCCTGCTGCCTCCCGGCTCCTCCGGATCCACCAGCGAGCGGGGAGAGGTGGCAGGCGCTGCTGGCAATTTCCGCACATATTGAGGTAATGAAACAACTTGGAGGTGCTGAATTATTAAAGGGGCTCCTGCACTTCTGATATTTTATTCCTTTTATTAAATGTGTAAGTGGAATATCCTGGGCTTGCTCCCACACCTGCCCAAGGCCTGTGGCCAGATGCTCCCTGAGGATACAGATGCTCCCAACAATCCTTATCTGTACTTTTCCTGGAAACACCTCGCAGGTGCTTTCCATCCTCTGCTCCATCACAGACCATGTAGTTAAAGCAGCTTTTTTTGCAAAAAGCGGGACAGGACAGTGCGTGCTCTTCCCATGGCTCTAATGAAAAAACGGGAGCGATACCCGCGGTTTAATTATCATTTAAATATCACAGGGCTCCGCTGCTTCCCCCGAGCGAGCGCGTGCCCGACGGCCAGCAGCAAGCGCTGCGCTTCCCAAACAAATCGTTATTAACTTTAATATATTGCAGGCATGGAGCAAGCTGGATCCAATTTTAAGTGAAAATTAATGGCAAATTCTTGTAACCACATTAAGAGCCATCTTAGTTCATTTGAAATGGGTTAAACATGAAAACAATGCGCAAGCCATCTTGTGTGCCTGGAATATAAATATTTGTCCTTATCCTTGCCAGAGCAGCAAGAAAAATTAAGCGCCGCTGGCATGGAAGCTCTATCTAAGCACGCTCGCCAAAGGCCGGCGCTTGATGGATTAAAAACTCCGTCAGTTTTTCCATTTCTTTTGTCAAAAAAAGCCATTCAGCATCATGCAGATGTTGGGGTCGGAGGGTCTGGGGCAACGCTGTGCAAGGGGATGGCGAAGCCGCATTCCCGGGCGCACGGCGCTCCGAAGGGCCGCTTCCTTGGGAAGGAGAGCGCGGAGCCGCCTTGCCGGGATGCTCGGAATCCAGCCCCAACTGCAGGGCTGCATTTTCCTGACAGCTGAAATAAAAAGAGGAGGAAAACAGGGAAATGCCCCTGTCTGCCCTGCGTGCCCATCACCGGGGCATCGGGCCGCCCTCGCCTCCTTCCCTCTGGCTTGCGGCAAGCCGGGGTTTTCTAAAACGCACGTTATAATTCACAATAAAGACATTGGCGCCGTGACATTTACTGCAGACCTCGCGCTCATTAAAACAGTCTCATTGCCTCATTAATTCCATTTTTCGGAAATTATGTTCGTTTTTATGCACTGTATTAGCTCCTCGTATGCATCGCATGCTGTTCTTCCACATTCAAGGAACAGGAGGAATCTGTCTGAAAGAGGGTTTCCAAATCAGCAACTCCCAGCACCCCAGAAGCAAAATAATTACTTTTTCCACTGCTGGCTCCTGTTAACCCACTCAAGATAAATAAAATTAATGCAGCTGCATTTGTCATGCGGATTTAATTATTCCGAGCAGCATCAGCCCCGGCCGTAACAAACACTGCCGGCGCGCTCGCTGCTCCGAGTGCTGTGTTCGGGGTGGATAATTTGTGTTTCATCCCATAAAATGCCCAATGGGAAGGAGGCCACAGGGCTGTGGGCACCCGGATTGCACCTGCGGATCCTTTGGGAAGTGACCTGTGGCTCCAGAGGCCATCGAGGCCCTGGAGGAAGCAGCAGCCAAAGCCTTTAATAAAAGCTGCCTTCTTTACCCCAAATAACAACCCTTCCCCGGCTCCACGAAAGTGCTTATTTTCCTTTTTTTTTTTTTCCAGTGTTATTCCAAAGAACCCTGTTCAGCAGCAGAGCACACAAATACTCATAGCTACGCAAATAGCAACTCTCGATTCGCCTTGTTTGCTCGGCCAATATTGACTGTGCGCCCAACGCTGCTGCTGCGGAGCGGCGCTGCTCCCGCGGCTCTGCCCGGCCTCGGAGCAGCGGGAACGGCGCGCGCGGAGCGAGCACGAGCTGCCCGCCGCGCCGGGATAGCACCGTCTGGATAGGCTGGAAAGCCGCTCATCCCAACAAGTGGATGCGGTGCCCGCGCTGGGAAAGGGCACGGGGTTGTTGTGCAAGCGCGGCTGCGTCCACCCTGCGCTCTTTCCACGAGCATTCCGCTTTGCAGGAATGTCTTGCAGCATTTGCAGCTTGCAGAGCCGGGATGCGCTCGCTTCCCACGCGCTCGGCAGGTTTGCACGCTCTAGCTGCGCGCCAGCCTTGCTTGCAGGTTGCAATGCAAGTCAACACCCCAGGCTGGGTTTTTGCAGGCTGTGCGGGAGCAGGAGCCCGGCAGCAGCTGCTGTGTTAGCCAGGGATGCGGGTCGCACAGCACGGGAGGTGCCGGTGCCGGGGAATTTGGGCGCTCCCACCCCGGATCCGCGGCTCCCGGACGCGCTGCTCCGCGGCTGCTGCTCTGCCCGCTGCACGTCGCCCTCCTGGGCGCATCCGTGCGCCCGGCCGGGCCCGGCACCGCGAGTTTCGCTGCTATTGCACGGTGCCAGCTTCAAACGACGGGCAGGCTGAAACTGCCTGCTCCTCACGAGCCTGCCCGGGGCCTCGGCTCTGCTCGCACAGCCTATTATTAACGCTGTTATTGCTATTATTAATAGCATTGTTGTTGTTATTATCTGTGTATTTCTATAGAGCTCATCAAGCCGACTCGCAGCTACGCTTTGTGCTTAGGTAGAGCCTTTGATGCCAGGTCCCACGCTGCTTTACAAACATTACATCAATGTTGGAATTTTTGCCAAAGGCAAAAAAAAAGGAAAAAAAAAAAAAGAAAAAGAGAAGAAAAAAGAAGGAAATCCCAGCACGGATGCCTCTGTGCCACCAAGGCAGCGGCTGCATGTGTGGGAATGCGCCAGGCGCCTTAACCCGGGATTGTCCGGGATTGCAGGCTCCGGATGAGCACAGGCTGCTCCGGCCGGGAGCGCCGCTGCCGCAGGAACCAACCGCAGGAGCTTGGCCATTTTTCAGGAGTTTGCACCGTCTGCCGCCGGGAGACTCGCTTACTCACGCGTCTTTCCCCCCAAACCTGCCGCGGATTCCTCGAGGGCGGCATGTGCCAACTCCCGCTGCACTTTGCATCATCTCCTTTAATGAACAAAACAATTAAACAAGCCCTAAACCGGCCCCGGCCCCCTCCCAGCCCGAGCGCTGGCTCTCTGGGGCACTCTCAGCGCCTGCTGCAGGTTCTTCTCGCTCAAGTTGGAAGCACCGTGTCCTGCCGGGGGGCTCGGATTAATTCCCAGCAACTCTCTGCAATGTGGGGATCAAGGGATGGACCTGGGGCTGGAGCCGGGATGGGTGCACGGCCCGGGCGGACACGCACAGCCGGCCCCATCCCGACGGAGCCAGGGTCCCCGGTCGTTATGCCGGTCAAAGCCCCCTCTGCGCTCAGACAATTACAGCTCATAATTAGCTGCAATTAGCCTGTCGCGGCCTGGAGGCCGTGGCAAGGGGGTTATCCATGAGGCTTTGCTGGCAGCGCTCCAGCTGCATTCCCTTGCAGCCCCTTGCAAGCTTGCTGCAAGCTGCAGCACACAGGTTGCATGCAAGCTGCAGCATACAAGTTGCATGCAAGCTGCAGGATGCAAGTTGCATGCAAGCTGCAGGATGCAAGTTGCATGCAAGCTCGCTGCGAGGCCTGGCGAGCTGGAGGACAAGGGTTTTATGTTCGTGTCACAACCATCTCACCAGTCCGTTCTCCGTGCATGAAATCCCAGCAGGGCGAGTTCTGCAGCAGGGTTGCATGCAAGCGTGCAGCCCCGGGGCTGTGCAAGCTCCTGCACCCCTGGGGCTGCTCGTGCTCTGCCACCTCCGGGTGTTTTCTCTCCATTTCCCATCACGGTCACAGCTGCAGCTGCCCTGGGGAAAGGGAGAGAAAGAGCATCGCTGTGCCCAGCTCCAGTATACCCCAGTATAACTTGAAGCCAGAAAAACAGACATTTTAAAGCTTTTTTCTCATTCACCTCTGACCTTCTCAGAGATTCAGCACAGAGGCTAAAGACCAGACAGACAAGCACATTTTTCACCCCAGCATTTGCCCCAGGGACCTTGTTGGCTGCTTCCTAAGCAGAAAGGGGGCTGGGGCTCCCAGATTCGGGGTTCGTAGTCCCACAGCCCCTTCCCAGTGCAGAACAGGTTGGGACACGCGGGATAAGCCAAGGCAGCGCCCGGCCTGGGCAGCAGGAGGATGAGGAGGGTCCAACACGGCGCTCGCGCCTCGGCCCCGCTTTCTCAACGGGGACGTTTTGCAACCTCCGCTGCGAGCGGGGCCTGGGTTTCCCTGCACTCAGCGGGATGGCATCCGGAGCCGCCTCCGGAGCTACGGCGGCGGGAGCTCATTCATTCCCGCCCGCTTGTGCAACCCGCAGCCGCTGGTGCGAGGCGGGTGCCACCCGGCGCGCGGGCAACGCGGAGCAGTTCCCATCGCCCGGCGAGCGTCCCGGGATGCAGCCGCCGGAGCGTCATTCCAGCTGTGCCCGAGACAGGCCCGGGCAGCGCAGCACGTGGGAGCGCGTTGAGTCAGGCTCCCTTGGGGCTCCCAGGGAGCCAAGGCTTGGGGAATATTCCCTGGGCGTCTCCATCCTTGCAGCCGTCCTCGGGAAGCCGCTGTGTCCCGCAGGTGCCGAGCGGCCATCCTGGAGCATCCTTGGTGGGATGCGCTCCTGATTTCCTGATTGACACTGAGCAAAGAGCAGCAAACAGCCCCAAGCGTGCCAGGATAATTGCTCCATGAGAGTAGTGCCCAGGGCATCCTTCGGGAATGACGGCTCTGCCCGGAATGCAGCAGTGCCGTGATTCGCCTCCGTGCGCACGGAAACGTTGCAGTGATAAGCACGATAGAGCTCGCCCAATAATGCTGATTTGTGATGTGCGAGCTGGATAAGCTGGGCGGATAGTGATGGGATGTGGAGAGGAGCGAAGTCCAGGCTGGCGTGCGCGGGATGCGGGAAGGAGGACCCGCTTCCCTGCGGGACCAGCCCCGTGGGAACAGCGCACGCAATTCCCATCCCTCGGACCGGATCGCGAGCCGCTGGGAATTGCAGCTCTCCAGAGCAAACGGCACGTTGGGAAGCGCGCATTTCCAAGCAAGGAGGTCAGCTCCGACGTGCCCAGAGCCCCGGGCGCCCCTTTCCTCGTTCCCGCTGGGGTGTTTCCCGCCGCCGCGGCCGCGCTGGCTCCGCGCTCACCTGCACAAACACGGGGCAAGGTCCGCGGGCGGGCGGGCATGTGCGGGCGAGCGCGCCCGCCGCCCCTATTAGCACATAATAGCCCTACATTTAAGCAAATTACCTCAAATAAAAAGGAGACAATAATTACACTGTTTGTCTTTGCTCCTTCCATTGCTGGAATTATTGCTTTGTTTGCGCAGAGTTAAATATTAGCGAGAACCTTCGTGCACCGCTGTCTGCTCGGTTGCCTTTTACTGTTTTAAACCAGCAAGAGTCAGTAAAAGTTTGGGCAAATATTGGCTTTGGCAGGGTTTGCTGTTTGTATCAGGAAACCGATTGGCGTTATTGATTGACAGATGTGACCAAATGTTTAGAAAGTCTGTCCTCGATTGGATTCTGCTAGGTGTTTCAGCAAACAGCCCTAATACAAGGCAAACAGAGTGATTGGAAGAAGTACCGGGCTGTGTTAGCACAGCAAACTGCAGGCTGTGCAAACAGCTTAAAAGAATCTGGCCACCTTCACATAACCTTTGATGTAGGTATTGATCCCTCTGAAGGTGGCAAAAAGTTTGCACAGGGAGCAGATTGAGTGGGATCAGATATGTATAAACACCGCGAGAATGTAAATGTTATCTTTAAGCTACGCTGGCGGCTCGGTAATGGGTGTCTGTTTGGAATTTATCTTCTGCCAAATCTCTAAATCCATGCAGCAATAAAAATTAGTAATAACTTGGAGATAGAGTGGCCCGCCGCGGCGCTCGCCTCCCCGTACGGACCGTACGGCATCTTTAATCCTGCCGGGCGCTGAGTCCGGCCGAGCCCAGGGGAGGCTCCGGCCGTGGAGGCCCTGCCGAGGCCGTGTCCCGAGGGCGGCGCTCCGGGAATGCCGGGGCTGCTGCCGGGGAAGAGCCCGGAGGAGGATGAATGGCCAGGTGACACCGCGGCAGCACGCGCTGGGGCCGGGATTGCAGCCCCGGGCAGCTGGTCCTGACACAGCTGGGTGCCGCGGACACCCAGCACATCTGGATGATCTGAGCCCCCAGCCCCAGCACATCTGGATGCCCCGAACCTCCAGCCCCAGCACAGCTGGATGATCTGAGCACCTAGCCCCTTTGGAGATGGAGATGGATGCCCAGAGCCCCTAGCTCCAGCACATCTGGATGCTCTGAGCCTCCAGGCTGAGCACAGCTGGATGCCGGGGGTTCCAGCCCTGACACAGCTGGAACTCTGAGCACTCGGTCCCTTTCGAGATGGATGTCCTGAGCACTCAGCCTCAGCACATCTGGATGCTGCAAGCACCCAGCCCCAGCACAGCTGGATGCCTTGAACCCACAGCACAGCTGGATGCTGCGAACACCCATCCACAGCACAGCTGGATGCTCTGAGCCCCATTCCCAGCACATCTGGATGCTCCAAGCCCCCTTCCGCAGCACAGCTGGATGCCCCGAGCCCCATTCCCAGCACATCTGGATGCCCTGAGCCCCATTCCCAGCACATCTGGATGTCCCAAGCCCCCATGCACAGCGGAGCCTCTGCACGTGCCATTACCCCGGTGCGGGCGCCGAGCAGCTCCGCATGCACAAGTGACCACTCATGCATCTAAGTGCCATCTGCGGTGACAATTACCACAAGCACACATGTAATCAAGGTAATTACGCACACAAATTAGGCGTGTGATTGCATGGGCATTTCTGTGAAATTTCCCCCTTTTTTTTTTTCCTTAAAGTCAGGCCTCTAAAAACTCAAATAGATTCCAAGTTACGCTTTAAATTATCTGTCCATCTGGCTATAGTCGCAAATAGCGACTGTTTATAGTGGAAGACATTAAACAGAGCCTGTTGATAGATGGGTTAATCATTGCACGGGAAGAGCAGGGACTGTTTTATGCCTGCATATTGACCCACGATACCTGGTAACTAGCGCTGTGTTTGAACACAAGCAGGTAACAACCCGCTTTGTGCTCCAGAAGTACCTGCTAATAAAAATTGCAGTGTACACAGCGCAAGGACGCACCTGATGAATCATCGGCCCGGTGAGGGACTTGAGCAAAGCCCCGATTAATGATTAAGCTGCAGGAGAGCCCCTTTCCCACTGCCCCGTGCTCGGCAGAGCACGCGAGCAAGTTTGCAGGGAGAAGCAAGGAGGGCGTGCAAGGAAAAGCGAGCGGGGCGTGCAAGGAAAAGCGAGCGGGATTTGCAAACCCCCTTGCGATGGTGCAGGCTGGAGCGAGCAGCAGGGCTCCGAGCGAGAGCAGAAGAGCCGAGCGCACCCTGCAATCCAAAAAGCCATTAGTGCTGCCACCTCTTACGGAAAACCAGCACTAAAACCAGCACTGCTTTTTAATGCAGAGCAGGGGACAGTTGTCACAGCAGGTTATGCAGCTGGGTTTTGAAGCTGGACCATGCCCAGCTGCGGGCAAGCTCTCCCAGGGTGTGCAGAGCAGCGTGCCAGCATGCACATGCACCTCCACCTCCCGTGCCATAAACCCCTCTCCTTGCTTCTCCCAGCAATTCATTTTCTGCCAGTTTCAGGCCAAAACGTTCCAAAACGGCGCTTTGCAGCCGGTCCTGTGTGCACGAGCGTGCGGCGGCAGCAGCTGGTAGCAATACAGGAGCTGAGGCCGCCCTAGCGTGTCTCGCCTCAATCCAATTTTCATGGGTTTAGCCAATAGTGAAGATATGCAGGAAAAGAATTTGCGCTGCCCTCAGTGATGCTCTAACATTTCCTAATCTGGAGCAGTTTGAACTTTCTGGCCATTTCTGGAGCAGCAGAGTTACCGCAATGAAAATAAATACGGGTAAAGTTATTTAACTGCTCGCCTGGAGCATCAAAGCCTCCAAAAGCTCCAATCCCTCCCTCACAGCCACATGGGATTCAAATCCCGGGGCAGAATCCCATGGCCAAGCTGGGATCGGGTCTCCCTGCATGCAGTGGGCAGGGGTCACATTTTCCCCACACTTACCTGTCCTCCAAGGGCAGTTTTGGTAGTCAGCAATGCCAATTAGCAAACCTGCTAATTGGGCATGACTGCACAATTAGAGCATGTCCCCAAACTTTCTGGCATTATTAAAAAGATGCAATTATTTTTGCAAAGTGTGGCATTATTTTCCTACTAACGGATGCAAAGTTTTAAGGTGAGTTAAGTGGCGTGCCAGTCTTGGGGCCCCGTTGCAAACCCTGGTTCCTTATAAGCAAATTTAGCACCAGGATTTAAGAACTCAGCCTCTAAGGAATTTGCAGTTTCTTGTACCATGCAGTGAGAAATAATGTCTCACAAGCATGAGCGGCGCCAGCTCTTTGCAAGCACAAATACCCGTTTGCTTTGGTTAGAAAACCCCGAGCACGGGACGAGCGCGTTCGGAACAGGGGCACCGCCAGGCGCAGCCCTGCTAATTAATACTGTGAATTCAACCAGAAATGGGACTAGTCCCAAGAAAAAGCATCTGCCGGGGGGCACCTGCAGGGTCCTGCCAGCCCCTCCGATTCCCGATCCGGTCCATGGATCCCCAGCGCCTGCAAGGAAAAGAGCCTAAGGAGAGCTCTCAAAGCACGAGCCAAATCAGTGCTTCGGCTGATGCGGTGGGGAGCGTAATTGGCTTTAGCTTTATCAGTGCAGATTTGATTATTTAAGAGATCTTTTCTTTCTTTTTTTTTTTTTTTTAAATGGAGTAATTATGCTCTGCCGAATGAGATTTCATTAAACAACACCGCTCTGATGGTAGAAACAAATACATTATTAATTTCATAATCCGGCAGCTCTTTCATTCAATTTGCAGGATCAATAAAGAGGTTTTGCTGCAGAAATGCAAATGTGGGCGCGTAGGGATGGGCTGTGCTGGGAGCGGGACTGCCGGGGTGCATCAATGGGATGCACCAGCGGGATGCAATCCTGGGATGCACCAGCGGGATGCAACCCTGGGATGCACCAGTGGGATGCACCCCTGATGCAGCCATCAATGAGAGGTGAAGACGACAGAGGATCCCTGCTCACGGCATCGCTGATCTTGGAGCCGGCTCCTCCAGCTCATCCTTCCCATCCCAAATCCCAGCGGCCGCCCGCGTTGCTATGAGCCTGTGCAGTATCGCCGTAAAACCCAACAATTTCATAAAGCTGCAAGAACGTTAATGAAAAAAAGCAAAAAAAAAAAAAAAAGCAGAGGGAGCTATTTCAGACTAATCTGCTCTGTAATAAAGCACAGTCTGTACGTTTGCTTTCGGCATTGGAGAAGCAGCCCAGCTGCTTCTGGACTCAACTTTTAGCTTAAAACGACACATTTTCCAAGAAAAGAAACGCACAGGGATGTGGCACACAGGCCCCTGTTCCCATCCCCGGCCTTTACAGAGTAGCACGAATGGATCTTATTTGCTTTGGCAAAGGGTTTTCACTCTGCTCGTTTAAACCAGAGTGGATTCACTTCACATCGCGCTATAGGAGAAGCTCTCGGGTTTAGCAAAGCCCAGCTCTGATTTAGCACGTGGGAAGCCCTCACTGCCAGAGATATTACATTCACCCTGGAGAGTCTTTAGCATTAAGCTAAAGCAGTTTCCTGCTGTTCTGTGCTTGCGGCCCGTGCACACACATGTGTACATGCATGCACGTGCACGCACACACAAACACGTGCATGCACATGCACGCACACACAAACACGTGCATGCATGTGCATGCACACCATCCCTCTCCTGCATTCGTGCTCCCGTTTTCTCTGCAGTTACAGCCCAACGCTGGCATCACGGAGCGCCCCGCGAGCGAACCCGGCGCCCCGGTGCAGACACCGCTGCGAGAGGGAACCAAGGCACTTAAATTACACATTAATTTGATTTTTCCAGAAGGTTTCTAGGAAATGTTTTCAATCAAGAAGTAAATTCAGATTGTAATAAAATATTACATAAATATTTACATCAGCCCTGGCTTTACTTTAAAAGGAGGGATTTTTTTCCCTCTTGCACACGCTGCCAAAGTAGTTAGCTGGCAAGCCCGCGAGAAAACAAGGCCTCCGAGTCACTTTTTCCCCTAGCAGATCCATCACCGTGTGATCAGAGGGTTTATTTCTCCCCCATGCCCCCGAAATTCCAGCATTTCCCTTTCTGGGGGCTTCCATGTGCATCCCAAATGCTCCATGGCCCAGGTAAGGCGGAGGCTCCACTATTTATACAAATTAGAGAGGGGGAGGAAGGGAGGGGAAAAACATCTTCAAAGCTGCAGCACATTAAAAGGAATTTATTAGATGTGTTGCGTGGGCAGGATGCCAGCTAAATTTAATATGGATCCATATACAAAGAAACTGTCTAGTTACACGGAATGAATATTTAATCATGGCTGGATGAAGCAATTTCACAGAAGTAATTAAAAGCAGGCTTTGTTTATTGCTAAAAGTTATAGCTACCCTATTGACCTGGTGCTGAAGCTCCTTGGCCATATTGAACATGTTACCTGCTGATATTACGTTATTAAATGGGGATTAAGACTATTTTTTTTTTGCCTCTGCAGATAAGAGCTCTTAAGCTATCTTGTCTGTTTGTGAGCACAGGAGGGGGGAAATAAAGTCGTGCATGGAAGGAACAGGGCTGTGGGAAGCAGGAGGGGTGGGAAAAGGCCCGCAGCTCCGCCGGGATCGCGGGACACGCTGGATCCATTAGGCATTAAACGGGTTCTCACAGCGCCGGCGCTCGCCGTGGAAAGCATCCGCTGGGAGCGGCGGGGCCAGGCGGGCATCGGGAATCACGTGTGTGGGGCTGAATCCAGGAGGATGGGAGCCTTCCCGGCTGGGATGCTCTTCTGGGAAGAATTAACGGGAAATTGGACGAAAGGCTCCGGTTGGTGTCCTCCTTGCAACTTGCTCTAAGCAAAAGGGCTACTAATAGCAAGCTGCTCCTGGGGAGTCTAAGCCAAAAGCCATAAGAAAAAATAGGAATTGGGGGTGCAAAAGACTGGGGAAAAAAAAAAAAAAAAGGAAGTTTTTAAGCAAGAAACCATTGCTTTTTCCCATGGAAACTCAGCCCCGGTGCGCTGCCACCAGTGCTCCTTGCAACTGTGACCTGCTGCCGCTTCCCAGCATTTGGGAGAGCTCCTGGGATAGCTGCCTAAAGGGAGAAAAATGGAGCACCGGGGACGAGGGCTTTGAGTCACGTTTTAACAAAAAGCTGGAATTCCGGCCCGGGGCTGTGCAGCTGGAATGTTAGGAAAACTCACCCTCTTTACTAGCTCCATTTTTGGTCACTTAAAGACACCTTCTATTGCACAAATAGATGCATCTATATATGTTTTATATATATACACACACCTATATCCTGTTTATATTCCATATATAATTATACACATATACTTTTAATGCATATATAGATATAAACACACACACATATGCACCCACATACATGTGATGGGAAAGAAGTTTTCCTCCACATCCAGCCACGCAAAGCGAGGCCGGTGCCAGGCAGCAGCCCGCCCGATCCCACTGCTTTCCCTGTCGGTCCGTACGGCTACCTCCTTCCCGGGCAGTCCTCATGGATACCTCCTTCCCGGCATCACCAAATACACGTGGGACCGATGCACCCTGCAGCCCCGTTCCGCTGCAAATCCCGATCTGTGGGAGGAAGAGGAGGAAAAACGCAGCTTCCCAAGGTCAAAAACCAACCCTAGACAGAAGCGTTATCTGCGGCTCTGCGCAGCTGATTGCATCATCTGCATCTGAAATGAACTCTAATTAATATCTGGCATGCACAGGCCGCTGCTGAACTCCTCGCCCCGCCGCGCTCCGCTCCTCATTAATCTCCTAGTGGCATCCAGAAAGTTGCACGTGGGAATAAAACCCCGCGCGCCGTCTCCGGCGATGTGAATTGGAGATAAATCTGCGCTCTTGTCAGCGAGCCTGGGAGGCAGAAACTGCAGCTTCCCGGGAGCCAGCGACCTCGCTCGCAACAATTTGCTTAATTAGGAGAAAACAATGTTTTTCACTAAATTGGGTGGCTAATGCGCGTCGTGATGATGTGCCAAGGAGGTGGGTTTGCCCTTCCTCGCCTCGCCGAGGTGGCAGCTGCATTTTGGGTTTTCCAAGGGAGGATCCGAGGAGGATCCTGCTGCGGGTAGATCCAACCTCCGCATCCATGGCCCTGGGTCCTGCACCGCGGGTCTCTGAGCTCTTCCTCCTTCTCCAAGCCAGAAACAGGTGTATTTTACATCAAAGCCATAAAAGTTTCCCACTGCTGTTGATGGGGGATGAGTTTATCTTGATGCGTAGGTTCGTGCCAAGGATGCACTGAGTGCAAATTAAGGGCAGGATGTAACCTACTTCCTAGAGGTTTGGTTTTGGGGGCAGATGGGGCAGGAGGAGGGCAGCATTGCCCTGAAACACAAGAGTTTGCCCCAAAATAACACCGTGAATTTCTGGGCCTGAACAGGCTGGGAGGCACGAAAGGCACGGGGAGCTCACGTGAGTGCCGGGAGAGCAAGACATGCAGGAACAAGAGGAGCTTGGGAGCAGTCCGGCATGGAAAACACCAGGACAACGTCCACAGGACCATCCTCAGCACTAAATCCTGAAGATCTGCACAGATTTGCCCGAGCTTTAGCAGATCCCCTTCATATTTCCCCAACATCTCAACCCACGTACCACTGAGGTTTGCCTCGCGTGGTGGGAGGCCTCGTGCGGAGACTCCCTGCACTAATTATCAACATACCCCCCATAAAATGGCTTTTGCACCTTATTTTTCCCCAGGCTGAATTTTTTTCTCTGCCCATACCTGAAAAACCCCAATTCCCACGGGAAACGGGCAGCGTCCCCAGGAAGGCGGCCGGAGAGCCCGGCCTCCCCCCGGCTCCCGAGCTGCGGTCCCTGCTCAGGGTTTTGGCTTTTACGCAGCCTGGTTTCTTTACATCTTCCTCCTGCTCTTCTTATAACTTTTATTAGCCCAACAAAAACATTTGAGGTTTGGAAGCCCCAGCGCTCGCGGTGGCCCGGATCTCAGCGAGGAGACCACAATTCCCCGGAGTTCGCTTCCAAGCGCGGCTCCGAGAAGCGCCCGCGGCCTTCGGAGCCGCTCGCTCCTTTCTTTTCTCTTCGCCTCCCTCGTGCCTCCGTGCTGCAGTTGCCTGCACCCATCTCGCCGGGGCACCGGGGACGTTTCCTTGCAGCAGCCGCTGTTGCAGCGCGCTGGCACTGGGGCATCGCGTGCGCTGCTCAGTTTGGGGTGCTCTGCCGAGGAAGGGCTGGTTGCACGGAGAAGAAAACCCCAGTGCTGCGTATTTGGGGCCAGATCTGCAAACCTTGCAGGGAGTGCTGTTAAACACCCATCGTGTCCCAGCTCGGGGACAGCAGGAGCAGGGTGAGCACGGCGAGCAGCAGCAGGTCACAGCCCCCAGCTCGAGGTTTCCTTTCCACCTGCCCCTATTTTTGCAGGACTTTGGTTCTTCCTTAATGCAGAGGAGCCCCCAGGCCAAACCCGTGGTCCCACGGGCTCCAAACACAACCACGATGCCAGGAGAGGGGGAAGCGAGTGGAAAACGCGCAGGTCCAGGAGGCTTCAGCAGAGAGAGAAGCCGGAGCAAGCCCAAGGCTTGCAGGTAAGCGCTCCCTGGGGAATGTGATGGAAAAGGAAATTCCTGGGAATACCTGTGGGATCGATGGGATTAAGGTAGAAGAGCCCTGCTCCAGAGCAGCCTGGCTCCCGTTTTACAGCGTTTGGAGGCTTTGCTCCCGCGGCGGCTCAGGAATCGGTGCCTGGAGCGGAGCTGGCGCGTTGCGCTGCGCTCTGCTCAGGCAGGATCCCGCCCGCTGCTGCGTTCCCACCTCTGTCCTCTGCTGGCCTTGGAAAGCTCACGCTCACTGGACGCCACTCCAGCTAGTTAGTGTTAATAAAAGATTAAATTAGCCAAGGGATCCGAGAGGCTTTCAAGAAACGTATAATATTATATTAATCCCAGACATGCAGCTTATTGCGTGCATTAATGGATTTAAATATTGAATTGGAAACAGAGAGGGAACAGGATCATGCAGGAGTGGGGCCCTCCATCGAGCCGGTTGCACGGAGAGGAGGGATGTGCCCGGCCCTGGAGCCCTTGGAAGAGCCTTTGCCCACCCTTTGGCATTGGGAAGCACTGCCCAAGCTCCCTGGAAGCATTTCCTACCTGTGTCCATGCCTCGGGAATGCCAACGGTCGCCCAAAGCCCCATGGCTGTGTTTTATCCGTTTTGTTGTATCCCATGAAGTGGATGAGCCAGGATGCTGCCCAAGGATGTTATATCCCAGGAGGTGGATGAGCCACCTCTCCGTGAGCGCGGAGATGCAGCCTGTGAGCTGCCAGCAAGCCGGGAAGTGCCGGCAGCCCCACAAGGAGCTTCCCGCGGACCGGATCGCTCCATGCTCAAAGCCGGGGCCACACTGACATCTTATGGAAAAGGGATTTGTTACAGGCACGGAGCCCGGGTAGCCAGCGCAATGGGGAAGGCGAAGGGCAGATTCCCAAACGGAGGGTGCAAGGGAGCTCTTGCTGGGTCCATTTAGCAGGGGATAAGCTTCTTTTTGGGGGGAGGAGAAAAAAAATGCCATGGGATGGAAAGCAAAGTTGCTCCTCTTGCTTAAGGAGGGCCTGGGTGCTCATCCCCAGCAAATGCCCATTCCAGGATGTTTCCAGCAGCTCCAGCCTTCATCCCTCCTCACTCCTTCCCGGCCTTTCTATTGCACCATTACCTTAACATTGCTGCAGGGCAAAACCTTAGGGGGCTGCAAACACTGGGGAGGAAAAGCTGCTTGCAGGGAGGCACTTCCTAAAGGCATTTGGAGCCTTCTGGAAATAGCAGGGAGAACATCGGAAAGGGGAGATGTTGGCAGTCACGCTCGCTTGTTCTCTTACCTCAGTGACAGGAGATGCTGAAGGGCCAAAGTCCCTCCCTGGGGCTCCTGACAGCCAAGTCAGCGTGACGCTCCAGGACTGTTTTGCAGCGCATGGAGCATTGCAACCTGCAGAACATCTTTCAGCCCTTGCATCAGCAAGGAATGCAGCCCAAGCATGTCCTTGGAAAACTTCAGAGCAAGCAGGTCTGATTTAGCTTCCACAAAACAGGACGTGTCCAAGCAGGGTCCCTCCAGCGGAGGTGAGCGCAGCGCTGGGAGCAAATCCCGGTTGGATTTCCTCGCTGGGCTGCAAACCTGCAGTGCTGCGGGAGCAGGTCGGAGCCAGGCGCTGTCCCAAGCCTGGAGACTCTCCAGCCCCCAGGCCATGGGTTACTCCATCCCAATAAGTGGTGCAAATCTCATCCATCCAGGCTCACCTGGCAAGCGGCGCCGGCTCCGCTACGGCCACCCAGGCAGGAATCCTCCTCCGGCTCTGCAGAGCTTGGCTCCGGGCGGATGCAGGTGGGATCAGACTTGTTCACCTCCGGGCTTGTTCACCACATCCAGAAGGGGCTCCCAGGGTGGGAGCAGTTGCACCGAGACACGGGCCGGCAGGCGCTCCAGGCCAGGGCGCTTTGCAGAGCAGCATCTCCCACCTCCTCTGCACTGGGGCACTTTTGCAAACTGCATCTTCGCTCGAGCACCTCTTGTCCACCCAGAACCCAAGGGCAGGTGCTACTGTGGTGCCAGGATGCGCTCCGACTCTTTTTGACTTTTGCTTTTTTGCCAAAAAAAGTAAAAGTCAAAAAAAGCAAAGGGACTTTTGCTTTTTTGGGTGCAAGATCACCAGCGCCATTCCCTGCAATTCAGCAGCAGGTCCATGACCCAAGGCCACAACCCCATGCCAAGGAGAGACCCAAGGCCCAACCCCATGCCAAAGTCAAGCACCAAGGCAAGGGGCTCCCCGAGCAGCCTCTCCTCGTGCCCAACCTCACAGCCCCACCAGGGCTGCAGCACAGCCTCCTTGCGTGTCCTCCAAGCACTCGCCTCCTGCTTCGGAAGGGAGCCTTGAAATAAAAATTAAAAGGCAAACAAAACCAGTGTCTCCACTTAAAAGCCCTTTAAAGGCTTGGAAATGATTAATGTGTTTGAACTATAAACTGTAGCTGTTTTAAGAGGAGATAAATACAAGCTCGAGACTTCTGCCTGCACAAACAGTGCGAGCGCGTAAGTAAACAGCCGGGACAAGCTGGGCGCTCTCCCGGCGACGGCGCCCTGCACGCAGCGCCCTTCGTGCCGTGGTGTTTAAAGAGGGAGCGCCAGGACGACAGCAAAACAAAACCAGGTGCAACTGGGTTTTCTCCAAGGGCAGGCATGGAATCTGCACGGGTGCTAGGGAATAGCCCCAAAAACGGCCAAGGAATTGGGGGCTCGGGGGCTGAAACACCCCCTAAGCACCAACTAACCCCGCTCACAACCCCGCACGCTCAGACACCCCGACGTCCAGATAAAGACTGTTTAATTAACCCAACAAGTCACTGTTTATTCTCGCATTGCAATAGGTTAAGCGCCTTTTTATTCCCGTTCTCCGTATCAACAGAGCAGAGTTTTTGGTAATAAAAGCTAAACCCTAATTAGCAGCTGGTGCGGTTGCACTTGGCAGCGCGGCGGTAATCCAGCACAGAGCAAACACATTTGCTATAAATGGCTTTTGATTGCGGAGAGCGAGGCAGGAGCCGGTGCCAGCGGCCGCCCCGGCAGCGCCCGCGGGCCAGGACAGCACCAAGGCCGAGGCTCCAGCCCGGGCGGGAGCATGGAAATGGGAAAACATTCCAATTTAGGAGTAATTCAGCTTCCCTATTGCCTTCCTAGCATGCCTGAGGACTCCCTGTTCCTCCTAGGCACAATTTGCTCTGTTACCCCCACGGCAAGACCAGCAACAGGTTCCTCTGGACACCTTCAGCCTCTGCTACTTCTTTTAATGCTTTTTATCATTTACGCAGAAATATTGACAACAGCTTGGTGTCCACAGTCATAGGGAATAGCTCAGACTGCTGCTTCCATTGGGAACACTCATGTCTCATCCCCCTACATTGGGTCATTTTGGGTACAAAAAGGTTCCAATAGAGGATGGAGGATCAGCTGAGCTGCAAATGCTGCGGTGAGAGTCAATCAGGGGAAAAATGGATAAAAAATGATAAAAATAGAAAAAATAGATTAAAAAATAGAGATTTTCCCCAAGAAAAAGGGAAGCAGCGTTTATTCTACGCGCCCTCTCGCTCCCGCTATCGCGAGCCCAGGACAAACAGAGCAGGGAGGGAAGAACACCGTGTCCCAGAGCAAACAGGCAGGACAGACGCGGAGTGCGGCTGCGGGACATTTGTTTGAGCAGCACTTCGGGCTGTCCTGCCCCCAGGGAACAAAGCGCAGGGGCCCGGGAGTCACCAGGGCTCCGAGGAGCCGGGCCGCAGCCGCGCTTTCTCGGCGGGGCGTGCACGACTAGGCTCGCGTTATTTCCTCTGGATTACTTACCTGCATGCACACACCGCAGAGGTTAAGATCACAGCGCCGACGCGGTCCAAGGTTAACGGGCAGCGTTTTCTTTTAGTCTCACCTAGGACATTTGCAAAAGGGACAGTTTTGGGTGCATGCAACCCCAAGCAGCGGCCTCGGCGCATGGAGCAGCCTTCCTCCTCCTCTTCCCACCTTTCCCCCCCTCATCCCCAAGGATTTACCCCGTAAGTGGGAATTTATCCTATTTTTTGTGGCTCTGTCCCCATGGCCACATTCACCTCCGTGCGAGGACGCGGGTGGTGAATGAGTCACTTTGTGTCTCCCAAAGGGCTGCTGGATCCCTGGCCTTGCCGCCAGCGCCGGGCGCCCGCGTTCCCATGAGCAAGAGTAAACACAGACTCATTTTACACTGGAAATTTTTCTAAGGAGCCTCCCCGTTGGCAAATTTTCACTTTTTTTTTTATATGCATGTAAATCCATCAGGAGCTTGGCATCCTCTCCAGACCCAGAGCCACATTTTCCCATTTGTAATTTACTTTCTCTTGTTATAAAACCCGAGGTGACAAGCTCAGACCTCCGGAGCAGGGTGGAAATCCAGGCCGGGCTCCCAGCGCTGCAGCCCGACCTCGCCTCGTGCCTTTTACTCCTCCGGCAAAAGCATCAGCTAAAACCTGCTTTTACATTTAAACATCATTTAAAAACGAGATTACCCATAAGCTTTGCCTGCGAACAAGACAGACTTTGCTAATCCCCACTGTTCGGTCCCATTTAGGGCTGGTTTCACCCCTGGGTTTTACGCTCCCCATTGATGCAAACGTGGCCACGAGCTCCCCTCGTTTTGGTCTCTGCGCTGGCTCTGCAAACAGCAACTGCGCCTTGTTTAGAAAGGCGGCGCTGACATTCTGGTATAAACGGCAGTGTCAATTTGATAAAGTTAATTACTTCTTATTTGGCACCACGTTTGTGCTGAGGGTTGGATCCATGAGGCTGAGCAGGGGGTTGAACCAGCACAGCCCGGCAGCCAAGCTTGGACAAACATTTGCTCTATGTTCCAGCTGCTTTTCTCCAAAAGACTCAAGATTTATAATTTCTAAGTCATTTCAAATCCAAACTCCCTTCCTGCCCTCATTTTTATCCCCTGGGAGCAGGGAGTACCTGATGCAAGTCCCAAATCCGGGATGCAGAGCTGGGTGCCCCATGCTAATGTTTATGCCTCGGCTCTCCTTGATGGTGCCATCGAGTAAGAAACCGCTGCTTAAATAATCCAGCTATTTAATCATGCAGAAGTGTGTAGAAATAAGAGGATTAGGCTTCTCGCTGAGGGAATTGTATTTGATGGACTCTAGGTTTTTCCCCTAATAAAACAAAAGCAGCTCGTGGTATTTTAGAAATAAACCCAAGAGCCCAAAGCTCCAGAATAATCAGACCGTTGGAGTGGGGAGATGGGGCTTTTTCCAAGCAGCCTGAAACGTGGCATTCTTGTCCAGAATTTAGAGAGTTTTAAAGCTAGGCACAAATTAAACAGTTTCAAAAATAATAATAATAAAGAAATTCCAAGAACACCCTTTTTATTCATCTTTTTATAGGCTCTCCACCCCCAAAGCTGAACATACTCATAGACAATAAAATCTTAGCATGCGAGTGGGCTATTTTTATCAGGAGCCAAACACAAGTTGCACGAGGAGGGCGGCTGGAGCACAGCTCTGTTTCTGGGCCCATAGGGCGCTTGTTCTCTTGCCTTACGGGATCAATGCCCACAGCAGCCCCACGCTGCCACCAAGGGGAGATGCCCCTGGGGCAGTTTGCTTTTCAACCTCTGCCCTGCTCCCCAGCAGGGATAAAGGCCCATCCTTTGGCCAGGGATACTGCTGCAAGCACCAAACCTTTTCCCACAGAGCTGTCCTCACCCCTGGGATAAATTCCTGCCACTCACCACCGTCCTGCTCCCTCAACACACACACTGCCATTTGCAAGCAGGTCAAGCGCCACCAGAACACCAGTTTTGCAAGAATGTTGGAGCAGAGGGTGATTCCCAGTTCCAACAACCTGCTCTTGGCCTTACCTTTGATCCCACTCCTGCAAGTGGCTCCCACCAAGCACAGGAAGGGCTGGAAACTGGTGGGAGCAGATCAAGGCCAGGACGAGGGCTGGAGTCCTGCACTCTCATGGCACGGTGACCTGTTTAGAGTCTGCGCCTTCCTGCAGCCTCAGGTAGCCACAGGAGCATCCTGCACAACTCCACATTCAGGCTGCAGGTTGTTTGCTACTTTTCTTTGCAAAGCAGCAAAAAACAAGACCAAAAAAATCCAAGGAATGCAAGCGACAGAGGTCAGAGCCCCCATCTCCCGCCAATGGGAAACCGCTATTTGGGAGCCGGAGGGAAGGAAGGACAGGAGAACTGCAGCCTGCAGCCCCATAAGGAAATAATTTATTACCATGCAAGGTGAAGAAGGTGGCACAGGTGCTGAACTCGCGGGGCTCTTGTCAGTAATGACAAAGAATTAACTATGAGCAAACGGAATGGGACTGGTCTCCTGCTGCTCGCCCCGGAGCATCCTTCGCACGCCAGGTCTGCTCTGGTGCTGGCGAGACGAAGCAGACTTGAAGTGCTGAAATTTCCTGCTGGCTTCTAGCTGTACGAGCCAGAAATCACAGATACAAGGCTTGGAACAAAAGCAGTGATATTTTTCGGCAGCAGGCTACAAGGCTTTGCAAAAGGGAGCGGAGCGTCTCACCGGGATACGGCAGATTCCTGCTGCTCCAAGGCCTGGCAGGGATCAAGGGGCTGCGCTGAGCGGAGGTGCCTCGCAGGAGATGCTGCTCAACAGAGCAGTTGCAGGTTTTCCTGTTTAAACTCAAAAACCTGATCACATCAAGAATCAGAGATTTGCAGTGTTGGCCAACTGGTTTCCAGGAATGGGGAATATTTTTTTGGAAATAGGTTAACTGCAGTAAGTGCATAACTCAAGGGAAACAAAGGCACATAGGCCCAGAGAAACTAAAAAAAAAACCACTGAATTTCCAAAGAGGAGAAGAAATTCCAAACAGGCAACTACCTGAACAAAGGGACTTTTCCACCCCCTTTCCCAGCAGCCTGGGAGAAGCCGCTCCAAGACCAAGCAGGCAGCCTCATGGAGCCCTTTCCCTAGGGAGCAGCGGCGCAGGCAGCTCCTCCTGGGAGCTGCTGTTTGTTTTAGTGCTTCCCACTGAATGTCAATGGGGAGCAGAGAATGACAAGCACACAAAAATACCCACAATAAATGCCAGCCCTTGTTAGCTGAGTAAATTGTGTGCTTAGCAGAGTCTTAGAGGAATCTTTGCAGAGTAAACACTGCCGGGACTGTGTGCGAGGGTAAATATGTGAAGAAGATGCTAAGACATGACTGCCCGTGCTGGAATGCAATTGAGCGGTGCTGAATCAGCCCCACGGATGAAGTGGTGTCAGAACCGGGCCAGGAAAACACTCTGAAACCCGCACAGAAGCCCCAGCACTGTTGCTAGTGCATCTTCTCCCTCCCTCTAAATCAGCAGCCCTGCAAACTCAGCTTTGGTATTTGCTAGGCTGCTGCTGCTGCCCTTCCTCACAGCACCAAGGCCGCAGACGCCCTCTTTAGCAAGGGCTTTGTCTGCTTTGGGTCTCCTTTACATGGACACAGGGCAGCTGCAGCAGATAAGCACAAAGACTAGAGGGATTCTCCTTTCAAACAGCAAATCTCTCACTGAGCAAAGCTCCTGCAAAATACTATTCCTTGGGCCTCGTTGAAGGCTTAGTCTTGCCCTGTAAGCGCTTTGGCCTCACATCCTTTGCAAAACACGACATAAACCCAGCAGTGAGAGCTCTAATTCAGAGCATCTAATGCACGTTGCTTTTAAGCACCTCCACTGAAGCTACATTCTACATCTCAGAATTTTCCTTTAAAAAGCCTGAATGCCAGTTTCTGATGTCACTCTCAGCTTTCCCCTGTAATATCTCCCTTATGACTTATGCTGATGACACCATGACCAAATCCCAAATGAGGAGGTAACACCTTTGACAGTTTGCTCACCATTAAAAGTAGATTTCTATTACTTTAGTGCATGCACAGCGATTCACTTTAGCAGAGACAGGAGCAGGGGGCTATTCAACTTCCTTGCGCTGCTCTTTCTTCCCCAGAGCAGCAGCGAGCACTGCAGGAGAGCAGTGCACAGCTTAATCCAGGTCTTTAATCCAGGTTAATCCAGCCTTTGCAGTGCTGGAAGGAGGGAAGGGAAAGCGTTCCTTCCCAGCACAGGGAGAAGCCAGGATGCGGAGCCGCATCACTCACCGCTGCTATTTCCCACCACTGCTATTTCCCACCACCTAGTGGCATTAGCTCGACATGCACTCCCAGCACTGCAGCTCTGCTGCTGCTAAGACACCATGGGCCTTTTCAGCTCCAGTTCACAGAAACATCATTTACACAAGTATGTTTTTTACCCTCCCTTTTTGGTTTTGCACTCAAGAGCTACCCTTTCACCCAGTAACAATCCTAGCAGCTCACAGAGAAGTGAGCAGGACAAGCAGAAAAGTGGCAACTCAACAAGCACTTCACCAACAACAGGTCAAAGTTTGCCCTTTGTTACTACTACAGCCCAACACGCTGCATGTAACTAATTAGTGAGCAACATCAGGGGTTAAGTGCCAAGGCCCTGGGAAAGCTTCTCAGCAACACAGGGGATTCACACGTCCTACAGCACTTGCCTTTCTACAGTTCGCAGTTCAAGAGGGTGCATGGCCAGACTCCACCTCTCGACTTGGCAAACTCGTGACAGAAGTCAAAGCATCAGGTCTAAACTTCATGGCTACAGGAAGAAGAAAAGGCACTGCTTGAAAATTAACGCAGAGCTCCCGAGACAGGTACCTACCCCCTGGGAAGAACAGGTATGAACCTCTGGAAGCTGTTTCAGGTCTTCGGAAGCTGCCGCCCTGGTTTGGCTCTGGGGCTTGCAAGAGGCCAAGCAGAGATGATGGTTTGCTCTTTGCCAGCAGTTCCACAGCTTGGGCTTCCACGTTCCTCACGATTTTGCTCTCCAAGGACTGAGGACAGGATTAGAGGAGAAAGCACCAGCAACTCTAGAAGACGGGGCAGATTTCCTTTCCGAGAGCCAGCCTCTGGAGGCATTCCCACCTGCTCCTGCTTGGTGGAGCTGAACTGGGGCAAGGCTTTCTGAGCGGTCACGATGGGGCCTGGCCTCAGCCCCCTGCCTGCTCATATCACCATGGAGCAGCACCAGCTCCAACTGCCCCTGGTGAGGGGCAGCTCTTCCACACGGGAATCTTAGGCTCACAGAGGAGAAGATGTGTTTCCTTAGGATATAAGCCTTTTCATGGACCCCTGGGAGAGAAATGAGCTTATACCAACTCCAAACAGGTACTCGTGTCTGGTCACTTTTTCCTTAAAAAACCCTGGCCTAAAAAAATGCTTTTGGAACTACTTAAAATAACAGAAGCTGTTTTTCTTACGCTGGAAAAGCTCAGTGCTTCCTATCTTTTAATGAGGCAGACAATCACTCAGAATGGAACTGACTGCTCCCAGAAGCAATTTGCAGTCTTGAAGATAAGCCTGCCAAAACACTTCATATCTGGGAACACAAGCAGGTTCCTTCACTGAAATTTCAGAAGTATCCCAAAAGCTGCATTTCAAAACCTCAGATCTGCTCAGAGCTCTGTTATACAGCACAAGATGCTGAGATGCTTAAGAGTAAGCTAAGCTATAGGAGCTCACAAGTACATACTTGACAAGAGACACTGAATTAAAGTATTTATTTAAACAAGTTTGCAGAGCCATTTATATATAAATTCTCACCACATTTGTGAGCACGTAACCCTCTTACCCCATATCTACAGATTTAAAATGTTTATAACAAATGTTTGCCCTACATAATGAAGTAGGGAGAGTGTCAAGTCACCATTACTTATCTCCATATTCTTGCTTTGTCACTATGAATATACAAAAATTGAAGTTGTTTTCACAAATTGATTTGCATGTTAAATAACACTTTCAGTTCAAGAGTCAGGACTGGGTAATTCTTCCAAGGAGCAATTCATATCACTGAGTGGCTGCTAGCTATTATAAATTTGAAATGGCATAGAAACGTTCCTAAAGTGCATTACTGCAACTAAATAAATAGCAGCATTTATGTTTCTTCAAAACAGAGAACCTGAAAAGAAAGGGATTGCGACCTGGAGTACTTTGCACTTTAAAAAACAAAGAGCAAGGCAGAGGCCTCGTGTTATCAGTTTATAAAGATACAGCTTAATAACAGGAGTTCATACTTAAAAGAAGTACTTAAGAGGTGATCTTCAGAAGTCCAAAGCCCACAGCGACAGAACCTGCCCAGTTTATGGAAGCCACACACGCACATCCTTCCTCGGCTTTGTGAGAAGCATCTCCCCTTTAACCAGTGCCTAGCATAGGTCGTTATAAAAATACAAGCGTGTAGCAATAACAAAGCAGTTTATCAAGTTATTACTGGCAGTACATTACATCCCTTTGATAAAATCAACAGGGTTCCAAAGCAGTAGCACATTAAGTTCATGGTTTTCTTCGCCTAAAAGAAAGAGACACAAACAGCTTTTAGTTGTTGCACAGCAGCAGTTCTCCCTACCAGTCAACAGCCTTTTTATCTATTCTAGGTAAAGTTTCACATATTTCCTTTCCTAGAAAAAGGCTATAATTAACATAACCAAGCTAGTGGTTATTCATTAACAAATAGTTGGATTTTCTCAAGCAGCTGTGAAATCATTTTATTTTCCTATGCTTATGAAAAAAACACAAGTTTCACTCCATAGAGGAGTTCACACTGCATTACCAGGCTGCAGCAATGCTGCAGGTAGCAGCTGCAGCCACGAGCAGGTCCCAGCTTCTAGTGAGGTGCAGCAGAGCACATGCTGAGCTGATGACGAGCACATGCTTGTGACTGTGGGGGAAACAGGGAGTACCTGTTTCAGACACTCCCCGAAATACCTTTCCACTAGAGCTCCATACTTATGCAGTAGAGAGACATACTACACAGAAGTTCAAATGCTACTGCTGTGCTACAAAAGTATAACAGAAACTAACAGCTCCACTATTTCAATTATAAATTAAATCAATTTGGATGACTTTGGCTTCATAGAAATCTCTTTACCTCTCCGGCCCACTCTCCTGCCTGTAAAATTGCAAATTTTCTTCCCTGAGTTGAGTAGGGCACTTCCAGAGCACTGCCAGCACCTATCTGCAAGAAGCCAAATCTGAATATTGAATTCTGTTCTCCAACACTTATATTAGCAAACTATCTTTATCTGAAGCAATTTTGTCAGAAAAGTTGTGTCAGATACAGGGTTCAAACACTGGGCACTAACTTTCCCAGCTGCAGGGTTATTTGGACTTCCTTCAGGGAACTGGGGCTCATTTGGTATGCTTCAGTTTATGGGTGCGACCAAAACTCATTCCATCAAGATAGGAATGACAAGACAGACCTGAGAGGTCAGGTTGTCAGCCCACATATTTGAACTAAAGGAAGTTTTCCTCCAAACGCAACCAGAGCCCCATTGCCTGCTTAACAGAGGCCTTTGGCAATCACACAGTGTCAGCTAGAATATTAGGAAATTTAAGTTTACCATCAGGCATTATCCACCGTTGTCACCCCAGTCATGACAACAACAAGGGATAACACAGCTACACATGAGATGCACTTACTTGGGCTGAGCGTGATGCTGATATCCAGGTCCAAGAGTAGATCCTGCCCTCATCTCCACTGCCACAGAACACTGAGAAAACAAAACCAGTCTCAATCACCCCAAACTTAGAGCTGTGCTGACAGCTGAAGTTTTCCCAAGCATGGGATGGCCCCCCTCCCTCCTTTGCAGCTTACTCTGGTTTCTACATCGGTCCATTCAGAGTCTGCAGCATCTTCTGGTGGGTTGGGATCGGAAGGTGACGATCTTCGCTTTCGACTTAAAGAGCAGAGGGGCAAGAACATTATGGGAATATCATGTACTTTGGTAGATTCAAATACAACCAAATACATTTTATATCATCTAAAGAAATACTTCAGAGAGCTTTATGCCTAGTAGCAGGCTAGCCTTACCAGCAGCTACAGTATATGCAAGAAGTTATCCCCAAGTTACTTCTACATGATTTCAATTTAGATGCAAAAACTATCTTCTTGGTCATTTGGACAAAAATAAGTTACACACGTACTACTGGAAAGGTAGGAGTCACTGTCAGAACCTCAAATTAGGAACACAACTCACCCAGTTGGGGATTCTTGCTTCAGAGTCTCTATCTCTGTGAACTGGACAGCCTGTCCACCACCCCGGGTTTTGAAAACATCGCCCTGGAAGCCAAAATCAATTAGTAGGTTACATTCGTTAGGTCAATCCGATGGCAAGTTCTCACATGAAAACTGCAGCGCTTTCAGCTGCTACTTCCTTGCAGGCTGGCAGCCAAACACACATACATGGTTTCACCTCACCCAGCCTCCCCAATTATACCCAGGGACATAAAGAGGAATCATCATCTACACCAATGATCACGTCGGATTTGCAGAGAGCAACTACTACCTTTACAAAAATTCCTGAAAAACAGCAACAACCAAGTATATTACAGACACAAACAACATCGTCTCAGGCAAACGTCCACTCCACAGCACAAACAGGAATGCTGTCATCATTCAAAGGCTTCCCTTCTGGAAGAATAGCTAAGACTTCTAAACTTAGCTTAGAGTGAGAGTTATTTGCTTTTTCAAAGTTAAAATAAAATACCAGAAGTCCCATGACTACAGGAAAAGTGAACTCAGGTTCCAGAACTAAGAGTTCCTTACTGAGAGCTACAAATAGCTCCCAGTCAGCCTTCAGTAATTGCACACAGTACTTGGGAGTCTTCAAAGCCCAGGTATTGCAACCATTTGCTTGTCAATTTAATGCTAGAAATAGAGTTGTGGATCATTCTGCACATCCACCACTGCAGCAAGTCTATTCAAGCTGCAGGTGGAAAGCAGGCAACATCACTCCAATAGGACTGCCTCCGTAAAACCAGCTGCAATCCCAGACCTAAGACACTTCCACTGCAAACAAGTTATTATTGTGTTTTACTGGGGGAGGGAGGGCATTTAATTGCTTTCAAGCACAACAAGCTTGCAATAGTTTTTAATACAGTAACAACAACATTCAAGAAAAAGCATTTTGAGACTCCAAAGCTACCCTGAATCCAACTTCACTAAGTTCTCAAACGGGACATCTTGGCCCAACGAGTCAAGGGCACCTTTCTGCAAGCTAGCTAGACTGCAGCACAACTACACAGTGAGGAAGAGGAGCTGAGGCAGCTACCACACCCCGGCACCAGGGTGTTCTCTTTACCTTAATGAGCTTTGTCTCAATCTCCCCATCAGAGGCCAGCTCCTGGTGTGTCAGCATGTACTTGTCACACTTAGCTAGGGCTTTCTCGCTTGCAGCCGCTACCGTGATGGCGTGAGGGACATGGGGCTGCATGACCGTTTCGGTGGGCAGGTTAGAAGGTGGTTTATGGTCCACCCATCTCTCCCCAGCCGAGCGCGAGCGTCTGTGCCGGAGGCGAACCGGAGGTGCGTTCTGAGCGGAGCAGAAGAGAATCACGTGAAATCAGCACACAGGACATTTCCCCCAGGATACCATTAGCAGGAGGGATCTTTTCAGGTCTGGTTAAAATGTACTGGTATGAAAATTAAAGCCTTCCTCCTCAAGTACTAGCAGAATCCAGCACCTGGAATCCATCACCAGAATCCATCAATTGAGCACCTAGCACAAGATTTTTTTTTTCTTTTTCCTGTGCCAATTTCTATTATTTGTCAGTTTTAGTTAACTGCTACCAAATGAGCCGCATTCCATACAAAGTTCGGTTTTCTCAAGGACATCTTTTGTAGCACTCCCCCCAAGTTTCCAAATCAAAACTCGGGGCTATAGTCATATTAACCCACCTGAAAAGAGAAAAATTTGAAATATGTTTCCATTGGTGCATTCCTGGATCAAATAAGCAGTTTTCGTGGTAGCAATGGAAGCAGACCAAGTATGGATATACTTGAGAGATATTTGTAGTATCTCGGAAGGATGCAAGGCCTCAGAGTACTTTTCATTAAATAGAGCAGAGCTACAGGAACTACCTCCCATGCTAGTACTGCTGCTTCTGGATTCAGCTGGTGAAAATCCACAGCCCAGTACTTCTACTGTTCTCATAAACGTTACTGTCAGAGGCTTAGGAAAAACAGAAAGCTCAGATAACCAGCATAGTTTGCTAAAAAAAAAAAAAAAAAAAAAAAAAAAAAAAAAAAAAAAAAAAAAAAAAAAAAAAAAAAAAACAAGCTCTTCAAAGTCTTTCAAAGTTATCAAAACACTCCTGTGCCAAGGATCAGCTCTATGCCCTTCCTTAGGGGTCATTCCCTTTTTGCTCATATCTCCCTGTTCCATTTGCAGAGTAATTTTACAGACCTCTCTGCATCACAGTGAATTTACATCGCCCAAACCTGCAAGTCTTAATGTCATCTGCTGTACCCTTAGGCGAGGAGCATCAGTCGTGATTTTTAGCAATAGACATTTCTCACAAATCTGAAGCAGCTCTCAATAAATGGAAAACTCTCCCCGAGAGCAGCATGTATCTTTTAAAGAATTCCTGAAGATTTTTTGGCCTTTTAGTGAGCAAGAGCTGGTTTCTGTTGATATTTTTTTTGACAACAGTTTTGCCATGGCACTTTAGAAGTTATGCCCTAAGGCCACACTACCACTGGGTACATTTTACTGTAAAAGAGACCACATCCCTCTCCTCTGCTAAGAGTGGCTCATGTGTTAGTTAATTAGAATAGCATTAGCTTAAAAGCACATCTCTCTTTCAGCATCAGCTTAAAAGCACTTCAAAGGGCTAGCAAGTAACAGGAATTTTGGAAACATTATTGAAAATGAATCATTCCATGAGAAACTTTCCTCCCCTTGAGAAGCTCTCTCAAGAGGGCGGATTTTGTTTCTTTTGTACAATTATCTGAGATTTTCCTGAACCACTGCACCAGAGCTGTAATGCGACACAGACAAGCACCACAAACACTGGCATGCATCAATCTGAAGGAAGAAAGGGGGAGGAAAAGTGCCCCAAGGGTAAACAAAGCCCCCCTGCTTTAGCACACATGAGCATCTGGGAAGATCATTCCAAGAGCAAACTTAACATTGAGACAAGAGAGATGCTTGTCCAAGCACTATTTCCAATAGACATGTGCATAAGTGGCTCGTAGGACTACCTTTTAAGCTGCCCAAACAGACTATGGCAAATTGCAGACTGTGAGACAGATCTGAGGAGACAGATAAATTGAAGAACAAGGACATTTGTAGCCAGAAATGAGGTCTAGCTAGTTTAGAATTCCTCACAAGAGTCATTCATGCGCTAGCAAGAGATAGGCAACTGCTTTTAAGGAGTTTTCAAATGTCAAATTAAGTAGTCAGCCTGAGTCTCACTCTTCACTCTACTTGGAAATAGCACTGTCCTACAAGAACTACATTACGAAGCAAGTTCCAGTCTGTTTTAGGTGTGTTCTACACTAAAAAGCAGTTAAGGGGAGCTTCTGAGTCAGACTACACAGCACTACATTTCATTTTGAGAGCACTAACCCTGCAGCATTGGTCCTCTTCTATCTCTAGCTCATTTCTATGTCTGCGAACCTCAACGACTCCCGTGCAGTACATCCCTCGCCTTCTGTCTGAAGCGGTATAGTTTCTATTTGGCTCTGGTTCTTGTTGTCTGCTCCTTGCATTAGGAGTGCCACTGGCATGCTTGTGCGAAGGGATTTTCTGCTCCCACTCCGTAATGCAGGATGCCACAGAAATGCTGCTACAAGAATTAGACCGTCTGTGCACCTGCGGGTTGCTCACCAGCCGCTGGCTATTAGGGACCTGAGCAATGCCATGACTAGAAGGCTAGAGAGAATAGGAAAGAAGTTAGTGAACATACAGAATTGTCAAATTAAGCCAATAAACAGTATCATGCTGCACATTGTGTTCAGTTCAGCCTGTGGCTTTGGACAGGTAGCGTGTTTCAGCAACAGCACCAAGATTTAGTTATTCTTCCAACACTAGAGGACAGCACAAATAAAGAACAGAGGACACAAATAAAGAACACTGATAAATATAACTGAAAGAAGAAATCTGAGATCAGCCATTCAAATTCTGTGCTCAAGAACCTCTTGTCACCACTAAGAAAGCTAGTCTGCCTTTCAGTTCGTTCTTATAAAGATGCTTGTCCCCATTTCAAGGGTTTCATAGACAACTTACAGATACTGGCGAAGGAGACGCTGATCTCTGAACAGGCTTCTCTCTGTCTCTCTCCCGTGATGGCCTCTCAGGTTTTTCATTCTTTGGTTCAGTAACAATGGCCTTCAGTTGCTTCAGTTTTTCATCTTTGACCCAAAGTTTGTTCTGCATTTCCAGCTGCTTGGCTGCTACACGACGTTCCTGCACGGACAAGGGCTTACATTATTTCCAGATGGACTTAAAGCTTTGGGAAGTGGCAAATCAAGTAAAAAGAATGGACTTGCCAAATTCCACAGCAATATTATATTTAATGCCACAAACAATTTGCCTTTTGAATTAAGATAATGGGAGTGTGGAGTACTCCTGCCCCTGAAGTATGAACATGCAGTATTAATTCCTCAGGTTTCCTTTCCCTATTGCATGTCAAGCACATCCCTAGGCAAGCGTGTAGGCAATAAGGAGAAAAGAAACTCAGAGTAGGCTCCTGATGACAACGGACAAAGCACAAGAACCACTACTGAAGAGCCAAAAATCCAAGAAACAAACTCTAGATATCAGAATAAAATGAGGAATTGCTTCAACATTCTTCTAGATGAACCAAAAGTCCTTGAGAAATATTCTCAAGCACACTGTATTTATAAAATACTTAAATGGAAAATGCTGGAAGTGTTTAAGTTCATATTTAAAGCCAAAAATCTTCAGTTTTAATGCTACTTAGGAAATAAATAAATAAAACTAGAACAAACACCCCAGGCCACTTAGAACTGCAGAGGGGAGAAAAGCTAGTGTGGTAGGAGGCACAGCAGCGCACTTACACACTCCTTTTCCCATTTCATGGTGGTTTCCACCACCATGCCTTGCAGCCGGGCCTCCAGCCGCCGCTTGTCGGAAGCCTGACGCTGCAGCTTCTGGCTCTTGCTTTCTAGCTCTTGCTGGAGATTACGTTTGTCCTCTTCGTAAATCGTAGCCGTTTTCTCCAAAATCTCAATCTGGAGGAAGGGAGGAAGGTCTTGGCTATGCCTCTTACAATCAAGCCCATCTGAGCCTGAGACTGTTAGTCATATTGGATTAAGTTAATTTGCTTGTTGTTATATGAATAAGTACACCCAGAAAAATACTAATTCCAAAAAGTTTTGGACATTTCATGGCTTACAAGAGTTGCATTTCAATATACTGAGAAAACCTAACAGGAAAGTCAAAAAGCTAAAAAACATTCAGTTAAAGTTCCCCAAGACATACTTTTAATCTCATCTCTAATATCCTTTTCAGGCAACCTGAGTCAAGAACTTAGCCAAACGGTAGCTGGGAAATTCCTTTTGCAGATTTAGGCAACTTAAAGACACCCAACCTTGTATTCCAGAGTTTTAGTTTTCTTCTCCAGGCGTTCTAGCTCCATTTTCTGTCCTGCTATTATTTTCTCTTTTTCAGACAGTTTTCCTTGAATATAGTTCTCCTTGGACACGATGCTGGACTCTAATTCTTGCAGCATAGTTTTAAATGAAAGCACTGCAAGAGAAACAGTGTTTTGTCTCCTCACGCTATCCAAAAAATACTGAAAATTGTTCTTCCACCCCCCACCAGCTACCCCAAACAAAGGTTTTCTAAAGCATCAACTGGGGCAAGGTATTTATTTTGTGTTGCTACAGAAGACATCAAGGAAGAGCATTAAGTGTGACAGAAGTCTAGTTCAACGCTGATGTTCAAATTCTTACCGTTTTTGGCAAATTTCTCTGACAACATTTGTTTTAGTTTTTGGCGTTTTTCCAGTGCTTCAATAAGCTTTGGAAGTGTTTGATCATCATTAATATCCAAAAGTTCACACGAAGGCAACGGAGGAAAGCTCTGCAAAAGCATTTCTGAAACAGATTGCTCTTCTGTTTCTGTAAGATTTAAAGCCAAGAAAGTCTGTCAACAAGCTACAGAAGGGAAAATTCCATTTGACAATGCATAGCCGCAGATCATCCATTCCATAATATTATGGAGTAGACGGAATAATTGCTGAGAACTAGAAGTTTTCTGAAGAGATGACAGTATTGAAGAAAGATGAAATATGACATTCTTGATTCATTACATGAGAATACCTCCAGGCAACTCCTGCTTTCTACAGCAGGCCTTGAGCATACAAAAAACATCAAAGTATCAGCCTCAGTATAACACTTTCCTTTCAGGAAGTGCAGGAATGAGACCATGAATGCAACTCATCACCAATTACAAAGAATCACTCTAGCGTTTGTAGTATAAGCTCAGTTATTGTATAAATAGTGCAACAGTATAAAAAGAGCTACTCAAATACACACAATGCAGAACAAGGGTATACATAATGCAGAACTAAAAGGTGAAAAGATTCTTTTGCTCTTTTAAGATGTGGATAATTTGTTTTCCCCCAAAGCCTTCATCCCCAAGGAGAAAAGCGGGTGCTGTGCTCACGTAGCACCCGAGTATTTACCTCTGTGGAGGGGGCCGCCCCGCAGCTCCAGCTTCCGCGAGAGCTCCTCTCGGAAGGCCTGGTTCCTGAAGCGCTGCCCGGGGGTGAGGCCACACAGTGGTTTATCAACAGGTCTGGCAACTTCTACTTCCTGAGTCATTTCTGCAAATCGCATCACTTGCTACAAAGGAACAAAGACAAGCTTAAGGACGCCACCAAACACAACAAGCCGAAGGCAAATTCAAAAGCAGTATTTTAGATCAATAAAGGACTAGGGGAGGCATTAAAACTGCAAGCTAGGTAGCTAGGAGCTACTTAGCTCAATGCTCAATGAGGTGGAGCATCCCAAAATCTTCCTAGTAACATTCCCCAACCTTCCCACCAAGGAGCCATGAAAACAACTGTGCAAACACTCGCACTGAAGTTCTTGTGGATACTTAAACATGGCCGTGGGGTTGGACTTTTGTAAATAAGACGATCTTTCCTACTTTATGTGCAAGTATTGTTGCAATTTAAGAGGAAAAGTGGGACTTAGTGGGCACATCTACCCCATAACAATGTATTTAATTGCATGAGGATCCAAACGGAAGACATTATCATTCCTATATCCTGCTAAACAACTGCCATAATTGGAAGGTCAACATGAAAGAGGTGAGGAGTAGAAGAAGATGTACAAGAAGTTACCAAGCTTTCCTCGTAGTCCTCGGCTTTGGGATTAACACACACAATCATACGCACTTTTCCTTCACCATCAAAATAGTTCTTGAAGAGATGAGTCAGCTTGGAATCTCTGTATGGAACCATCTTAGAACAAAGAAAGAGCTAGTAAGCTTTCATTAACCAGTTCTTCATCAAAAGACAGACAATTAGATGATCTGTTGCATACCTTGTTTGTTCCATACATCTGGTTTTCCCGTAGAACTTCAATACAGGTTCTTAATGTCATTAGTGACTGATTAATATTACCTAAAAATAAAAAACAGCTCATTAAGCAGTCATTTGGATCATGTTCCCACATTACGTAGTGGCTTGCTTAAAAATAAATTGCTTGGACTCTTAAGTAGAGATTTGTTACAGATAATTACTCCAATTAGTCTCAAATACTCAGGAATTGTAATACTATAAAAAGTGTTCCCATTTCCAAACTTGAGGATTTAAGAACATCAGAGCAGATAATTGAAAAACAAAACTGAGCAAGTCCCTCACGCCGCTGCTTCTCCTAGGAAGCAGACCAATACCTCAATACGAGCATAGATATTAGTATATACAATTAACAGGCGGTCTAAATGTGGTACATACCTGCTTCACGCAACCTGTTCCCTTCAGCTTTTGTTCTGTTAGTTCTCTCACTCCCAGCTAGATCAACCAAGGACAGCTGGCTTAAAGTGATATGTTCTTTCTCCTATTACAAGGAAGGAGGTTACATTAGGCTAATGACTTGCACTATGTTCCCTGCCTTCTTGGTGTGAGGGTAAAGGGGAGAACCCTCACACTTCACAACCAGCATGCAAAATTATGGGCCCCACGATGAAACTGTAGAAAAACTGATGGCATTTTTATAATCCAAGATTATAAAATGCCCACCATCAAGCCCACCATCAGTTTTTTCATATGTAAGTTTTTCAAATCCTTTCCATTTTGGGCCACAAGACAGATGTAACGAGCGCACTCCCAATTTTGTATTCAGTAACAATAACAGTTTTAGCTTAAGAGAAACAGGAACAAGTAGTTTCACTCCCCATTGTAATGCTCTACTTCCATGACAGAGAGGAGATTAAATTTGAGATCTCTGTGGGAATTAGAGTTTGATTAACTCGCTGAGGCATGTATTCAACACAAGGTCACTGCTCAAGCAGGCCACGCTGCAAGGCTTGCTGCTTTTGCAACCCTAACACATACATACACACACAGTTCTTCAATATTTCGCTCACGGATTCACCTGTAGCACGTTATCTCCATCAGCATCCAGGGGTGCCTGAGCCAACTTTATTATAAAAACACTATGAGAGCGACTAGATTCTCTGTTCAGCTGAGTGTTTGCTATACGCCTTTTTTTTTGACCTGTTAAAAAGAAAAAAAGATGAATTCTATTTAAAACTTGCCACTTAGCAAATGAATTCTGTTTCCACTCAGAGTGATAAAAATTACACATCTCTTCTGAATTTAAAAAGTTATATTTACCTCTCCAAAACACTTCAAAAGCTTCTTCTGTGGATTTCACCTCTACCTCGGTGCAGCCCGTGACATACATTTTGTGATTCTGGCCCTCGCGCAGCATTTTGGATTGGGGAGGTCTTAAGAGGGGAGAGAAAAAACAAGAAACCTAAAGCTCAAGGGAGCTCTCTATGCAACCACACACACATCATGTCATGCAAATTTTCATTTGTTTAAATACAAAATTCAGACTGAACTCGTCAATTATCCATAAGGCAGATGGAAGAGGAAGTACAAATACATGGACACACACTCAGCCAGGATTAGTTACACTTCAGCTACTGCTTTAATTTAGAAGCTAGATTTAGTTGCAATTCTTACTAGGAATCACCGGTTTGGATGGCAGCTATTTTTTCTCTACATGCATATGCTCATACAGAAGCAGGACGGCTTCCAAAGCGTTCCGTATTCGCTAGTAAAGCGAGCAAAGGTACGGAGTCAGCCCGAGTTCATTTGCTGCTTCTACTATGAAGAATTTTTTTTTTTTTCAATATTGGGAATAATATGCTTAGGCACATACATAAAGTCACCATTTCGCACAGGAGTGTTGCAATTGTTCCACCTAGCAAAAAAACAGGGTTAAAAAAAATATTAAGTCATTCAGCTTTAACATACTGCAGTTTCCATATAGGAAATATTTTAAGATCCTTCCTAGGATGTAGATGTGGTAAGATACTAAATGAAATACTCTAATCCTTCCTCAAAAAGCACTCACTCAAACTCATTTCAAAGCAGTACCCTAGAACCAGCTCTTGATGTTTCAGAGTAATTGCTTGTTTTTCTCTAGTTAACCTTTACAGCTTGGCTAACTAATTTCTGTATATGCCAATAGGTATTTTAATAGGTTTAGAATTAAAAACAGATAAATTCAAAGTTTCTCCAAAGGCCCCAATGTTCAGTTTTAGACATTGTCTTTCCATGCAATAGCCAAAATTGCACGTAAGACACTATCCATCTTTGATTCTATAAAAATGGTCAGCATCAAGGGAGACCAAGAAAGCACCAAGTCTTAGCAGCAACAAAGAGACCATCAGTACTCAGCCCACTTAAAAGCTGTTGCCTGGGCTCCCTGAACACCACCTTTCTCTCATCACGGAGTTAAGTCAGACTTGCCAAGACTACAGCCAAAGACATACTATAGTTCTCATAAAAGCATAACTGAAGTGAGCAGCAAGGGTATTCACAGAACCTACTTTGGTTTTATGGTATCAAAGGGAGATTCCTCCAAGAGGTCATATATGTAGTTATTGTAGATCTCAATATAGGAGACAAAGACACTATAAACGTTTTCTTCATCAACTTCTTCCGCTTTGCAGTGATCTTGCACGTTGATCATATCAGCAAATTCTGGATCTATTTGGCGCCTGCAAAACACACAGAGCAAGCCAATGTAAAGGCGCATCCATGGTTAGCTAACAGCTTACAGACAGTGACTACAGGATTAAAGAGTCTATTGACAGATGATTCTCACACTAGAACGTGCAGACAAAATATCCATTTTTTAATCAAAACAAACCAAAAAGAACACTCTGAAAAGCTTAAAAATATAAACTTTCAGCTGTCACTGATATACTCGGTTGCAGTAAAAAATACATTGCAGAGTTCCTGGCTAGTGTGCATTTCTATCATCTTTCAGTCTCACTTATTTGGCAGAACACGCTCATATTTAACCTCATAGTATCGCTACCAAGTGAAATCACCTCATTTTACTCGAGGGAAGGCACAGCTGATGAAGACAGAATTAAGTTTTCCGATTCAAAATGCTTAACTACATAATTCCTCAAACAGAAAAGTTTGTATTTTACTTTCATTCATACTTTTTTCTCCCTTCTCCAAGGGAAGAGTTAAGAGACTACATTTAGACCAGAATGTCAGAATATGTACATTAATTAATTCTTTCTGCGTGTTACAATAGTTACTTACTTGCCAGATGGAGTTTTTGGAACAGGCATGGCATCTCTCTTCTGTCGCTCTAGCAGAGCATCCACTTCACACTGAACATCCACACCATTCTTCTCATCAAGCTTAAAAACCTGAGCAGGGAACATACATGCAGACAATATAAACACTAGAGAACGTAAGGTACTGGCCAGCCAAACACAAGTTAGGTGATCAGGCTGTCTGGCAACAAGTGAATATTGTGCCTATCACTAGCATTCAACCTGCTGGCTAATTCCAAGGAGATTCAATGGAGGACAGACTTTGCTAAGATAAATATTTCACATAAAGTTACCATTTAACACCCTATCAAGGAAAAGGCTTTCAGCATTATTTCCAGTATTTTTAGACATCAGGAAATCCAGGAGCGTTGACAAAAAGAAAAGCTTCAAATCACCTTCTGTATTAGTAGATATGGAATGAGATCAAGCCAAAGGAAGCCAAAGCTCAGAAAGCCTTTTTTTTTTTTAAATATTGTTTTTAAGAGATAGTTAAAGAATGAAAAACAGTTGCAAAGACAGCTAGAGAAGACTGTTTATTTTTATGAAATTGTCCTTCCCAGCTACTATGCCTGACACTTTTAGCCCACACTTCCAATCCTACATTTTTGTTGCTGTTGACTTTCCTCCGTTTTTAATTTGCACTAGACAAATTCAACATTCAATCCATTATTCTAGTGACTTATGCTCCTAGAGGCAACAGCGTAAAAAAAAAAAATCAGTGCAAAACTACTCACAAATCGTTTGGCCTGGAACGGTCCTATGCTGTTGAAGATCATATCCAGGCACCGAGGCAGAAGCCCTCCATCCCCCGGAGACCCTGTCATGGTGTGTGTCTTTCCACTGCCCGTTACTCCATACGTAAAAAGCAGGCCTAGGAGAGACAGAAAGGTTATGAAATGGTGCCTTTTGTCTTCTCTAGTTAACAATATACAAAATATCCAAGAAAATATATCCAAAAAAAGACCCCGACAAGTACCACAATAAACAAGTAACACAGGTGAGTGAGGTCAGAAATGAGGAAAGACAGAAAACTTCCAACAACGCTGTGTAGGCACTCATTTTTTCATTGAAATAATATTTATGCTTTTTCGTGGACAAGCAAAAAAAAAAAAGTCTTGACACAAGAGAAGTCATACCAATAAAAGAGCTGGCAGGAGAGACATATAAAGCATGGCCTTGCTTACCATTTTTCCCATGGATGAGATCTTCCACAAGAGGTTTAGCCACCACATCAAAAAGTTCCTTCTGAGCAACCAATGTGCCAAATACTTCTTTAAATGAATACTGCGTCTGAAGAAAATACACTGCCTTAAACATTAGTTTTGCAAAAGTTTGTCATTTCAAAATGCTTCACGCCTTAGAACATCAGCAGCTTTCCAGAACAGCAAAGATTCTACTTTAAGATTATACCAGCGTTTTAAAAACATACAGTTGCTTCAGTACACATGTACTGAGATCTCAGAAACCCAAATCTGCATAAGGAAGAACAGCAATTTTCTCATTTTCATAGAACTCAAGTCTAGGAATAACCAGAACGATGACTAAGTTCAACCTCCTGGCAATCAGAGAATCTCACTGCTTTCATCTTCAACCTCAAAACTTCTGCTCAAGCCCAGTTCTCCGTTCCAAAACAGAGCAACAAAAGATCCACAATGGCCAAAATCAAGTTGTTCCAGCATTTAACCAATTTTGTTTGTGTCTTTTTCTAGACTAACCAGAATTTCCAGTCCAAGAATTTAAATATACTATTTTTTTTTCTGAGGAATCTGGTCACTCTTCATTAACAGCATTACTTGCTCATATAAATATTTGCACTAAGTTTTCCAATAAAGTACCAATCTTTCAATTAACCTTTAGCTCTGTTATTTAAGCCTGGAAAGGTTGCTTTATGTACTTCTCCTTTAAGGACTGCTTATAATGTAGAGTTATTTGTTTCAGATTTCCTCTCAACTTGAGTTCACTATTTTTCTTCTTGGAAACCCAAGAAGATGTGTCTTCATTCGAGCTACACTGCTGTGCTGGGAACTTGCAGAAAACCATTTCATTAACAAAAGATGTTCAGTGCCCAGCCCCGCAACTCCTTGCTCTGCAAACTTGACCCAAATCCTCCCTTTTTAGCAAGACACCAGCTGGACTAGACACCCACATTGGCCAGGAACCAACAGGAGCTGCTTGCTGCGAGTGACCTTTACCTCCCCTTCCTCCTCCTCCACATTTTAAGGCATTTCTCCACTTTTAACGCATGAACGACAGAGTTTTCTCCCCAGGATTAAATAACTAGGAGAATTTTACTTTTCGTCCAACTTGAAGTTTAAGAAGCAGCAAATTAACTAGTCTTAAAGGAGTTTTGCTTAGAGGTGCTGTTTAACTTTTTTGTTTCTGGTCAGTCCTAAATAGTAACGTCCTTGGCTCTAAGCAAGAGTCAGCTCTAGGGCTTTTTATTTATTTTAGTTTCTTTTGGGGTGTTTTTTTATTTTTAACCTTTTACCTGTTTCCTGTTCCCCCTCCCAAGCAGTCTCCTAACACACAGAGGCTACAGTGGACGGAAAAGCAAAACCCGCATTTTCGCTCTGGAAGGTTTTCCCCAAAGCAACTTTCCCTGGATCAGCACATGCGGGCAAGGCCGCTTTGCAGCGCAGAGGGGCCCATTAAGCAGGAAGAGGCCGAGCCGCGGCCAGGGAGCACCGCGGGCGGCCGGGCCGGGCCGGGGCAGCCGTTACCTCCCGGTACTCGCCGTTGCGGACGACGCGGTAGCCGTCGGGCGGGTGGATCTGCACGGTGTTCTCGTTGATCACCTCGATGCAGCACTCCTCGTCGGGGCAGCTCAGCGGCCGCAGCCGGCAGTACACCTGCGGGAAGGCGCCGTTACGGCGGGTGGGCCCCGGCCCGGTCCGGCCCGGTGCCCCCCGCACTCACCCCCACGGGGTCCTTCAGGCTGGGGTTGGACGGCTTCTTGGCCGCCGGTCTCCGCGGGGTCTTGGCCCTACTGGGAGAAAGGGCGAGGCGTCAGCGCGGAGGCGACGGGACGGGACGGGACCGGGACCGGGACCGGGACCGGGACCGGGACCGGGACCGGGACCGGGACCCCGGGACCCCGGGACCCCGGGACCCCGGCGGTCCCGCTCCCCGGTGCCACTTACGCCGCCTTCATGGCGCGGACGGTGGCCGGGCAGGGCCGCGCGCACGCGGAGGGTCCCGTACGAGGTGGGTGCCGGTGCCGCCGCGCTCCGCGCTGCCCTCGCCCGCGCGCCGGTTGCGATTCAAATGCGGCCAATCAGCGCGCACGCTCGCGTCAACGTCACCGCGCCAGCGCCTTGTGATAGGTGCGGCGGGGGGGTGACGTATCGCTATGGCGACGCCCCTAGCGCGTTGCCATGGTGACGCCCCGCGGGCGCGGTGAGATGGCGGCGAGGCCCGGAGTAGGCCCGGCCCCGAGCAGCGGCCCCGAGCAGCGGCCCCGGTGCTGCCGCCGCCGCGGACGCCGCAAAGGTGGAAACGTAGAGACAGCACCGCGCTCTGCTGGTCCTGGAGCCACCTCCTCAGTGCTCGGGGCAGCCGTCTGTGCTTACAGATGGTTTTAAAATGTATTGAAGCCAACCCATGCTCAAAACGTCTATCTCAAGCACAAGCGAAATAAAACTTGTGCGCGTTCTTACCATCATGCTGTATCTCGCAAGCTGAGATGTGTCCCACACAGTGCCCTACACACAGGTGGTGTGGGGTTGTCACCCTTAAAAGTGAACTAAATTGCAAAAACCCTGGGAACTACCCCCCCCAAAACAAAAACAAACAAAAACACACACAAAAAAAGACACAAACAAAACAAAACCAACACGTAAGGCTGCACTGCTCACTCATAGCAACAACCCTGCTCACGTTCCTGTAGTTGTGGTGTCCCATGGTGCCATTTCTTGCAGATCCCGAGCTGCTTAGGACTTTAAAACCGGCATTATTTCCATGTTTACACGTGCCTGGGAAATGCTGCCCGCTGTGTGGGCGAGAGCACCGCTGCGTGGGATCACAGAGGGAAAGGGCGCCTGAAAAGCGAGCTGCCCTTTCCGATAAAACGCAGATAAAGCCCCGCCGCAATGTCAAACGCCAAGGTGACACCAGCAACGCTGTAACCAGAGTGTGTTTTATATCAGTTGGCCACAGGCTCCTATCGCCTGTAAGTGGGAAAAAAAAAGGCCAAAAAAGCTCTGTGCCTGTTCCCCGATCTAAGGGCAGGAGCCAGCAGTCTAATCAGAACAAAGCAAATTATTTTAATCTCTTTTCTACATTACACTCTTTTGGAGAAAGGCATGCGCCTTTTGGACTAGGAGTTACTCCGAAATATCCATATTTGTGGTTTACCTTGATCTAAAGGAGCTTTTGTGTTGTGATAAGGCCTAAGATTCAGCCGACGGGCAATGGGAAATGGAAAAGGACCATATAGGAAAGTCTCACTTTCCAGTAAATTTTGCGTAAGATGCAAAAGTTAAATAAGTGGCCTATGAATATGATGCAATCCGCTTATTATAGCACGGAATTAGAGAGGCCGATTGTTCAAAACTGGAAATCAAGATAAACTAAGGCTAAATTCAAGACATCGTGTGGTATTACAGAGGAAAGGGCACAGCTACAATGAAGCAACATGTTCAGACAAATAAATATCTGGTATTATTTACATGCAACAGTTTGGCACACAGACTTTATTTCTCTGTATGTGCATAAAGCTCAGTACATAAAACAGCTTTGGAAGGCAGAGCTCCAACCGAGGGTGCAGCCTGGCTTAGCTGTGCTGCTGAGATCAAGATCAAGCAACATTCACTCCTTTATGTGCAAAATATCTGTTAGTCTTGCATAGTTTTGCAGGATCCACAAGGATTATTACAGTGCATAAAACAGGTTGTATTTTTAGTGTAATTTCCCTACAAATAATGATATGCTTAACATGTTGCATTTGAAGAAGACAAGAAGACTTCCCATATTCAAAAGTTAAACTACCAAGAAAAAACTATAATAAATTAATGTAAATTTTAGAGACTCTTAAATCACTTCTTGCACACAAAGCCAGATTCCTTTCCAGTTACACACGTATACCAGGTAAATAATTGGCAATTATTAGCAATCATCTTTGAAGTGGTTATTTTCACAGACACTATTTTTATGAATCATCCAGATCAGGTTAGCATATACCAGTGCCACCATTATATTAGTTTTCCCTTTTAACAAAATAAAACCTTTGAATAAACAATTATGTTCCAGTGCTTATAAATATTAACATAAATCTTGGTCAGCTTTCAAAAGAAAGCTTCTTTTCAAAAGGCTTGAAGACTTGTTTGTTCCACAGTATCTTTAAAAAGCTGTTGTACTATCAGTCAGAAGTGCATCTATTACACCTTATTAGAGGTAATTACACAAAAAGACAAATTAAACACCCGTATGATAACCAAGAAGCTTGAGAACGTGCCCAGGCGGTGATTTTTGTGTTATATTTTTGTACCTGCTGCAGGTCGCTAGATCAGTGCAATGGGACACGCTCATCACAGGCATCCTCACAGCAGAGGCTACCCCAAAATTCAGAGGAATTTGGAATATGGTCCAGATCCGATTCCACTAACATATCAGGCACTTCGGTTAAGGCAGTGGGTGAGAGATATCCCAGTTTTTAACCTGCCGGGTGATATTTCTCTGGGAGGTACAGGGTAAAGCATCGACTCGGGAGCCCCTACAAGACCTGTCCTAATGATCCGGCTTGCCGGTGTGAAGCGATGCAAGGAACGGATCTGAAACCGCTCCATGAATCCACAACGTGGGATCTCCCCCTCACGGAAAGCAAAATCCGCCAGGGAAAACCTGGAAAGCCCCTTGGGAGCCAGATGCGGAGCAGCCCCTGTCTGTGCTCCATTCACTAACACGATTCACACTCATTTCCACACAGCCGAGGTTTTGCTTCCAGTCTAAAAGGATCACAAGGACATTCATGTCAACAGACGTCCAGCATTTCAGCTGTGTCCCGTCCCTCCATAAGGCAGAACCCATGAGTGCCTCTTGCTCTGGAAAACAGTAGCATTTACCTCCCTTTTACAGAGAAAAACCAAGATTATTATAATTTTGTGTGTGTGGTGAATGCTCAGCTTGATGAACAGCATTCCAGAACCTGTTTCCATCCTTAAGGCTATATAAAGAGCAGTGCAGTATAAAGTGCTTCATCCGGAGAATTTTGAAGCCCGTTTGCACAAAGAAGGTGCCCGAGGAAATCCCTCCTCGGTGCATCCGTCGCTTGGATTCCCATCCATGGAGCTGCACAAAGGGGATCCCAAGGCAGAGCCTGGGCTCTAATGCAGCTTCGGCGCGCTCGAGGGCTGGCGCACGCGGCCGAGCGAGGCCGAGCAGAGCGCCACGACGGCCAGGGAAGCTCCCACTCCGATGCCCATGGGAATGAGGGTGCTGAGCGCTGCGGGCGCCGCGCCGGCCGGGAGCGCGGCCATGTCCATCCTGACGGCCTCCACCTGGAAGTGCGTGCCCAGGATGGCGCACACGTGGAAGAGCTGGTGGCTGTGCCCTGCGGAGATGGCAAAGCGGGGACACGGGCACGCGGCGTGAGCGGCGCCCGTGCCGCCGGGATGCAGGGGCGCGCGGCTCCCCGGAGCGCTCCGTGA
>VZSG01001164.1:122162-134031 GCA_013398315.1 Nothoprocta pentlandii | reverse complement strand
TAGTGCTTTTTCCCTTGTTCCCTTGTCTCCACTGCTACCAATTCTTCTTCTTGTCCTTGCAAAACAGATGTGCATTTTGAGGAATGCACGGCACTGTGACCAGCACTGTTCCCCAGAGAGAGGGATGTCCCCCCAATAAGCGAGTGTGCACTGGCATGCCAGTTGGCCCGTGGTGGTTCACGTCCCTGTGGAGGTGCTGGCACTCAGCTGCTGAGCACAGCACACAACAGGCCCTCATTTGAGCTGCTGGGGCTGGGCAGGGGCTCAGGAAAGAAGTAGCCCCAAGGGTCCCCACCGGAGCAGCAGCAGGACTTTGTTGATACTTTGCAGGGATCTCTCGCCGCGAGCAAAGCACAACTTGCAGCTCACGGCATCCTACAAAGTCCTTCGGGAACACTGGAAGGAGAAGGTGGCACAAAACCGCCAGAGGCTGCAGCTGGAGGAGTAGGCTCATCGGTAAGTAGCTCCCAACGCAGCCAGGCTCCCTGGCTCCCTGCTGCTGCCAAGCCCTTTGTGCCACGGCCTGACCCTGGTGAAAGAGCGTCTTGGGCTGCCCCCTACTCCAGGGCACACAAGGGCCCTTGGAGCTTGGGCTCGCCTGTGCCAGAGCCAACCATGCCTTGCACAGAAAGGGGTTGGGGGCTGGGATGTGCCATGGGATTTCCAGGAATTACCTACGTGTCATGCCTGGCTTACCATCTTTCTCCTGTACCCCTCAGAGCTTCATTGATGCGCAGCCTCCAGAGGAAAGAGCAGTGGCCATCACAAGTTGGATGGTTACAATAGAAATATCTTTCACGAAAATATCTTTTGTCATGAAAATAAAGTGTTTTTCTGGGTGGGTGTGAGCCTTTCTCTGGTGCAGCATGAAGCTTGCAAGCAGCATCAGGGCAGTTTTGGAGGAGCAGGAAGGTGCACAGGGCAGCAAGGAGTCTTTCCTCGTATAAGAGGTGCTCCAGTCCCTTCATCATCTTTGTTGCTCTCTGCTGGACCCTCTCTAGAAGCTCCACATCCCTCTTGCACTGTGGAGCCCAGAACTGCCCCCAATGCTCCAGGTTTGGCCTCACCAGAGCTGAGCAGAGGGGCAGAATCCCCTCCACTGACCTGCTGGCAACGTCCTCCTGATGCAGCCAGGAGCCCATTGGCCTTCTTGGCCACGAGGGCACACTGCTGACTCATGGTTAACTTAGTGTCAACCAGGACTCCCAGGTCCCTCTCTGTGGGGCTGCTCTCCAGCAGGTCAACCCCTAATCTGTACTGGTGCCTGGGGTTATTCCTGCCCAGGGGCAGGGCCCTGCATTTATCCTTGCTGAACCTCGTGAGGTTCCTCTATGCCCAGCTCTCCAGTCCAGATCGCTCTGAATGGCAGCACAGCCCTCTGGAGTTGTCAGCTACTCTTATCGCTTTTCCTCCCTCCTCTTGTTACCACTCAAAAGAAAAATACTGTTTACTATCTTCTGTGAGAGAACATTCCCAAAATGCATCTTTCCAATCAAGTACTGAATAGTTACTGATGTGAAGAGGAGATCTGGTTTAGAATAGTGTACAGATCTGGAACTATGAGACGTCTTGGTTTGATCATTCTATTTATTGCTCTTAAGTCCTGAACCATTCTATAGGTTCCATCTGGTTTCTCGATCGGCAGGAGAGGAGTGTTATACAGAGACATACATGGTTCCAAATGTCCTCCTTCCAGCAGGAACTCAACAGTAGGTTGTCACCCTTTCCTTCCCTCAGGTGAAAAAGGATACTGCTTTTCAGAAACCACCTGGTCTGGTTGCTTTAAAGTTATTTGGAGAGGTTCTGTGTCTTCCATGTCTAGTTTTCCATATTTTCCTAGAACTTCCCACACTTCTGAGTTCACTTCAGCATAAGCTTTATCGGACATTTTGCACAAAGTTAAATAGTGTTAGCTTTTTTATCATCCCTTACAATATTGATTTGCATTCCCAATTTAGCCATCAAATCCCTTCCCAGCAGATTGCAATCACAATCTGGGACAAAGAGAAAATCGTGCATCTCAAATTTATTACCCACCTCCACTAAGAGTGGCTGCATAAGATGCACCTGCTAATCTTTTCCACTTACCCCTTGGATAACCAAGGAGCCTTTTGACAATTGCCCTCCTTTTGGCATAAAATTCAAAGTGGATCGAGAGGCCCCTGTGTCTATCAAGAAATACCCTTCACCTCGATCTGGATTCACCCTACATGTCATCAAAGGCTTCCATGTGGTGGATCCCTGATATAGTGGGAGCCCCAGACAGCCTCCTAATAATCCATTTCTATCAATTGGTGAATTTCCTCTTCCTGAGGATCTCTTGGCCTGTGTGGACATTCCCTTCTCCTATGTCCTTCCCCTCTACAAAAGGCACCCTGATTTTCCCCAATCTCTGTTTTGTTTGGGTAAAGTCTGTTGAAGAAACCATCCCTCTGCTCAGCCTTTGATTAGGTCCTTGAGATCAACACCTTCCTCTGGCCCTAGGGGGTCCCACAAATCCTCATGACTGTCTTCTCAGGGGCTGTATACACTAGGCCATAATCATTACTTTCATCTTTGCCTTTTCCTCATCCCTTCTCACATACACTTGCTGTGCTCTCTTTACCAGTTTCTCTAATGGTTTATCCTGCCATTCTTCATCCTTCTGCATCTCCTTTCTTATACGAGGCCAAGATTTAGAGACAAACTGCACTTCCACTAATGTGTCAAAGGCTGGTCCCTCGGGGTCCAATCCTGCCTGCTTCCTCAAAGCTTCTCTAGTTCTTTCTAACCAATGAGAGGAGCTTTGCCATCTTTTCCTTGTTCCAAGGACATAGCCTTTGACATATTACTAGTTCTGGGGACTGCCATTTTCATGGCTCTGATTATGTATGCTCAATAATCTCAAAGACAGGCTAAACTGACTCGATCATTTGGATCCCAACGAGGGTCTCCTTTTGGGATCAATCATCCGCAGCGGGTGCATCTGTCGCGTTTTGGCCTGCCTGCAGTTGTTCATCCTCCCATAACTGATAGCTTTCTGCAAGATCATCCTCTTTTCCTTGGATTCAAATAGCATTCCTAAAAGAAAATCCCAGTCCTTCCAAGTGTAATCTGCATTTCCTAGATAATCAACTATCTTTTCCCCCAATCCTTTTGGATCACCTAAATAAGGCAGTAGTTCTTTCTTTAATCCCCTTATATCTTGGGTGGTCAGTGGCACAATTACAAATCCAAATCCCCCATTAAGACCTCCCAGCGGAACCTGTCGTAGAGGCATTTGCCAAATTTGTGTCTGTACTTTAGGGGCTTTTGGCATCTCATACTGGGTTCCGTTTCTTGTTTATGAAGGGGACAACATGTCCCATTCCTGGCTCCTGATTAGTTTTAATGATAACATGGGGGAAGGTACTGGAGGACATCCCACACCTCCCTATATGTTTTCTTTCCCTCTCCTTCATACTGCTGTTCCCCTTTGTCTCCTCTCTCTTTTCTTCTAGATGTTGCCCATAACCATACTGACGTACATTGTTTCTTGTTGAGACCCTTTTCAGTCTCAGTGAGATACAGGCACAAAACCTGACAAAGACCAGGATCGTCATCCGACCCTACAGGGAGCCACCTAAATCCCCCTGGTAAATTAAATTATATTCTGGCCAAAAAAACCCCACAATACTTTATCATTATTTCCTTGGTTATTTCTGTGGGAATGCACAGGCTATCCCAAACCCTCAATAATCTCCCCAAGGGACTATATGGGGATAAATTGGAGTTGTCATCCCTTTTTCTAATATCCTCTTTCAGCTTCCCTTTGCTGCCCTCCACGGGCATCCATGTCAGGGTCCTCATCCCATTTGCTCCCCATTGTCCCATAGTACTCACTGGTGAGATTTCAGCGGTCCTTTCCATCGGACCTAGTCCTTTCTGTCAGACTTAGTGGTACCTAATGGTCCTTCTCATCAGACCTAGTCCTTTACATTGGACTTAGTAGTCCTTTCTGTCAGACTACTTGAGAACCCCACTGGTGCTACCTGCAGATCCCTCTGATCCACTGCTCATCTCTCTCCGGACGGTCCCTGCAATCAGCCATCGGTACTGGCTGCCATCGAAGCGGGTCGATCACCAAGAGCTTTGCCACGCTGTCGACCCCGATCGCCATCCGCCATTCCATAAAGGTGGAAGGACCTTGGTTGAGCCCCCAATTGTGTGGAAACTCTCACTGTCAAGAACTGAATGTCCAAAAGGGAGACAGAGGATACCTAAAACTTTATTTGAACAAAGGGAGAGTCCACTGGGCATATCCCTACAGCGTATCTCACATTGCTGGAGGATGCAGTCCCCTTTTATCCTATACTCCTGACCGAGGTAGCCCTCTCCTTTTCCCCAGCGGCCAAGGTACTCAGAAGTTACAGCCTTTCCAGCCCACCTAGACCCAACTCGCTGACTCCCTTCAGCTGTTCTCACCTAAGTTCACCTGACTCCTTTGTCCCCCTCACTCAGGACTCCACTCAGTCTCCCCGCTGCATATATTCCTTTATCCTGCACTTCAGCCAGTAATTTCCTCCTTTGTAAAGATACAAATTTAAAAACTTGTGTGTGTGTTCTGCTCATAAGCATGACACTGTAATGATGTAAATCCATAACACATATTGCTGCTTTTCCCAAAGCAGGGAGTCCGAGTTCAAGGGGATTCCTTCAGCTTGACTTCTTTTTGCCCTGCAGAGCTCCCTGCGATTTACGGTCACACACTGAAAACAAACAGCAGGATGAGTTTATAGGAGTTTGTTCTGCAACTCATCACGCTCGTCAGCTGAGCACCTGCGGCAGCACAATGCCATTCAGCAGCAGTAGGTGCACTCTACCAATTGCTCTCAAGTAAAAAGAAAAAGAGATAGCGGCGAGTTGCACTACTCAGATGTGGCACCACATTCCCTCAGTAACACTCAGATACCTGGGGCCAGCGCCTCTCTTGGCACCACATGGAGAGAAACAAGGTTACGTCCAAAGCCAGGCACCTGGTGGCATTATACTGCCTAGTGCCCATTACACTCGAGGCTGGTGTTCCCAAACACTCCTTGCCTTCTTGTTGCTTGCTGTTGTTGTGCTTGTTTATTTTTTTGTTGTTGGTTTTTAGGGGAAATGGATCATTTTGAGGGTAGCTTTGAAGAAGTAAAAGTGCTCTCCTGAGGAAAAAAACAGTTTTGCCATTTCTTTGTCTCTGGTAGTTCCCTTGTGTTGGTCACAACACTACTGTTTCTTTAAAAAGAAAAGACTTCTAGTTAACTAAATAAAACATTAAAAAGAGCAAAATTGGACTGCTCTGCCTCCTTGTGGCAAGACAATCTGCATTTTACCTTGCTCTGACTATTTCATCACGACCTCATATTAAAACTTGCCTGACGTTAAAACATTAAAAAATTAAAGCTTCCCTCACATTAAAATAAAAATCAGACTCATTTAAATCCAAAATGAATGGCAGAAAGATCCTAAACCTATGGAATAATTGTTTGAATAGGCAAAACCCTTTTTGGCGCGTGTTCAGAAGCGCTCAGCAGCAATGCAAGCAGTGTGACCCATGGAAACAGCTCCTTGAACAGGCCCAAGAGCCCACGGGCTCAGCAATGCACTTCAGTCCCCCTGCAAGAGTCTCCACTGCGTCTGTGCTTTGTTCCTCCTGCTCTCAGACCCATTTCTCCCTTAACTTGGCCTATTCCGATGGGAGAAAGACAGTCTGGAGAGGGGAGTTACTCCCCTGGAAGGCCCCTGTGTGCTAAACACGGCCGGTCAGGGTGGCATCTCGGTGACAGTTCCCACAAGAACAATGTGCCTGCTCATGCACATGCAACAGCTGCTTGCACTGGCACTCCTCGTGCCAGGGACACATTCCCTGGGAGGTCCTCGGCTCGCCCAAATGCTCAGATTTTATCCATCTGTCGTTTCTACAAAGTTCCCTTCTTCCCAAGGGTGTTGCTGTCTCACTACTTTCTCTAACCTGTGTTTCGGAACACAGGTTTCAAAACCTGTGTTTTCAAAACCTGTGTTTTTTCAGAAAGGGCAACAAGCAGGGAGATGTGGGTGCATCTCTGACAGAGACTCTTGGGGGACAGAAATGCCACGTGAGAGGAACAGGCTCTTGGAGCTCTACACGGATCTCGTACACAGCAATCTGCTCTTCGGGCACATTCGCCCCAAAGGCGCTGTTCCTGAGACATTCGGGAGCAGTTCAAGGCAGGCTTCCAGTTCCCAGGTCCCCATACTGTATCCATCAAAAAGGTTGCTGGCCTTTTCCCTGCTCCTACAGCAACAGCCATCAACAAATCACCCTTGGTGTTGCAGGTGAGTTGTCTCACAAACATCCATCCTCCGCCTCACACCCAGGGAGCAGAGGGATCAGTTTCCCCACGTTTTCTTCTCCTCAGTCGGCTCCCCCCCAAGATCTATTCAGGATGGGGGATTAGGGGTTGATCTAAAAGTGCCCCTTTGCCCTGGTCATTATGGCACTAGTTGTTCTAATTTTTCGTTTGGGAGTCTGTCCATCAAATCCCAGGAACACCTTTCTGAAGCCCTCGCTGCCACAGGCTCTGTTGATTTAGGGGTCTCTCTCCCAGAATTATGATCTCGGATCGACCTCAAGCCCCAGCTCTTCTGAGGGGTGGTCGCTGCCCACTAACTCATTCTGCAGCCCGTGCAACACTGGTTTCAGTCCTTTGGCACAATCTGCCAATGGGGCCATATTTTCTGCCAAAGTTAATCAATTCCTGGGCTGTCTCTGCCCATGTCCATACTTTCCTCCCTGGCCGCCGACAGTCCGGGGTCCCTGTCCCCTCCAGACCATCTGTAATTCTTTCTCTGTCAGGGATGTTTTGAATCCTCCCTTGTAATTGAATTGCACGCTTTCCACTAACTGATCCACCATCCCTGTTATAGCGAGGGGATCTCCCTTATCCAAGGGGTTCAACCCTCCTGCCCAATACGCAGCTCTCTGAGTCAAAGACCATGGGGCTCGACGGTCACCCGGACCCCAATATCCTTCTGCTTCTTTCTCTGAAAACAAGATACCATCCCCTCCTGACAGAGACACTCTCCACACCTACTCTGTCTCTGATTCCTTTGCAGTTCTTGCGAACACTTTTCTCACCTTTGCTAGTTCAGTTGCAGTAAATGGGACTTCTTTGGTGATAACCTGAGGACGGTCATCGCTATCATCCTCGTACCCATGCTCTGCTTTAATCAGCGGACACATATGGGGGGTGCTTTCTACGGCTTCTTTGGCCTTCTGCAAATCTCCATGGGGATAAATCTGCTGTATCCCTTTCTCTGCATGCATCATTTCTACTTCTGATGGGGTATCTACTTCCCTCAAAAGTTCATTCCTCAACTCATTCTTTAATATCATGTTTTGGTTCCTTTCCTCCTCCAACAACTGTTTGTTCTCCTTTAACTGTTCCTGCAAGGTGTTTATTAGCCCCTGCAGGGAGTCTATCACAGCATCAGTTTGACAAAACTTGTGCTTTCTCTCTTGCACTGCGGCTGCCGGACTCGCTCCCAGCACTGCACAAATTAGAGCTTTTCCCTTCCCCCTCTTAACAGTAGCTTCCTTCTGCAGTACTCTTATCCTATCATCTGCCCCACTCTGCGGTTGAAACCAATGATTCTTTGCCCAATCTTGTCCCCAGGGGGAGGGGTGAGATCAGTACATCTCTAAAAGGCGATATAACATCTCAATTCCTTCAACCCGTGAGGACACGTAACCACAAGCGTCTGCTACCAGCGGGGCAGCCCTTCTCACAACAAAGGGGTCATCGTTCTGAGCGGGTCATACCTTAAAATCCAAGTTTCCCCTATACGCTCCCAGGAGGTAACAGCCCATATTAACATAACAGTTTTCCAACAAAGGTGTTCTCGCCTCCAGGGATCCAGTCCGTGCCGCCAATAAAACATGTCCCGATCCACTGTTGGGGGAGATTTCAATACAATCCCAAGAGCGAGATCAAGTCACAAACGAGGTCAAATGCCATACAACCTTACAAGTTCTATTCTCATAATAGCGATAGGAGAAAGAGAAGAAGAAGAAAAGGAAACAAGAAGAAGAAGAAGAAAGATAAGCAAGCAAGCAGGAGAGATGCAGCAGGATAAGTTACCACCACCACCACTAGTCCAGTTACGTTTCGTCAGCTCTGCCTCGGTGCAGGTGATGATCTTTTGGAAGAGAGTTGGGAAGAAGGAGAAGTTTCTCTCTCTGCACGCCACCATCAGGGGAGAAAAAATGTAGTCCTTTTATTGTCCCAGTTCTTGAAAAGTCCGCCCACTTTCTTGAAGCTTTTTGCTTTGGTGCTCCTATTCCACTCAACTGCCAGCGCCGCTCGGCAGGCACTGCTGAGCATTGTTGGGGTCTTGAGCTGATCCGCGAAGTCCTAAATGGTGTAGAGATAACAAACCTTGAGCTGATATCACAGTCTTCCCTGAGACAGGATGCCAAGGCCAAGAATTCATAAATTGCATGGAGATAAACACTTCGTGCTGATATCGGAGTCTTCCCAGATAGGAGGCCAGGAATTTGTAAATTGTATGGCAACAATGTCGAGACAAAACACAGTCCACAACAGTCTTTTATAAACACAAAACAAGATTGGGCACAGTTTGGGGGCCTTTGTAAAATTGTCTAGAGGTGACTCTTCTCATCCAATTGAAATCATTTTGTTCTCTGAGATACATTAATCCTCCTCTTACATGAAGCTTCAGGCAGAAATTGCTATTCAGTGGGTGGATGAATTTTCCCACTTGCTTACTCCCTTTTGCACAGACAAATTCATAAAAGAAAAGATGAGTTTTCAGCTTAAGCCACTGGGTGAATTTCAGTGGGAAAGCATCTTTCATCTCCTTTTTGGTGTCTGAGGCTGCTCTGAGCTCCTCCTCCTCCAAAAGGAGGAGTCTCCAAAAGGAGGCTCCAAAAGGTCTTGCTGGAGACTGCTAGTAGTCGAGAAATGGAGTCCTAATAGATGTGTTATATGCTACCCAGGAGTGCCTTTTGCAAGAGTAAAAATAGGCAGATCCCTGTCAGGAGTCAGCATTTTCCTTACCTGTTGTGCCACTTTTCTCTTTCAAGCCACTTTCTGCTGCCCTCTTCTCTGGGCCAGGCCATAGACACACTGAGGCACAGCATGCCTTGGTATGCCAAAGGATAGTTAATCCCCAAGCCCAGGAACAAGAAGACAGAGATGAAACCAACATGGGAGCCTCACAAAAGCTGGCTTCCCATTTGCAGCCCAGCAAGAAAATGCAGGTCTTTGTGACACATTCCCAAACATCCAGCACTAAAACCGACAGCGCTGCTGAGAGAAACAGCCTTAGGACCAACAGGACCAGCCACCAAATCAGGAAGCACCTCAGGATGGCACCTCTGTGCCAGCTCCTACCAGAACGACGGGCGGGCTTGCTCCGGGACGTGGAAGAGCTGTGTGCGCCGGCACTGCTCACCCGTGGCAGCACATTCCCTACCCTCCTCTCAGCTCATTCTTTCTCTGACTTCTCTCCTTTACACCCAAACCTGAAATTCAGAGGACGACACTGGTTTGAATAAAGAACATTCTGATTCATCATTTGCATTAAGGATCTGCGCAGAACAGATTGGGAACTGTTTATTTAACAAGAGCAAGCTTAATGATACCCAGGCTGGAGGCAGCTCTATGCAGCCTTACCAAACGTGAGGCCAGAAGCTGCTCTTTTTGTCAGTCACAGCTACAGAAGCAAAGATGCTTCCTGCAGGTCTATGAGGACACCCCTAGACACCATTGTCCTGGTCTAGGATGTGCTAGAGCAGAGGCTGAAGGATGGGATACTTGTGTGAAGGAGAATGGGATACTTGTGTAGACCTTTTCTTTGACCCAATACAGCTTTTTCTCAAGTTCTCTGTCACAAAGTCTTCACTGAATGCTACAGAACAGGAGCGGGCAGCCAGCCCGTGGCAAGCCCAAAAGCTCATTCCAAGTGTTAGATCAGATTGCAAAGCAAACAAAGACCTTAAACTGAGAAAAGATTTCACCGGGCTGCCACTCCTTTCTTCAGCTTCAATAAAACATCCATAAATTCTTATGACCATGTTCTTCGCTTGGCAGACAAGAATGTCCTTGGTAACAAAATCCTTTCAATTTGTTAAGGCCCGGCTGAAAACTTCCACGGTTGCAGCACTACGGTCCAGCAACTAGTGCTGAGGAATGTGGGTGCTCAGCGTTATCTGTGCACAGTCCGCCTCTGGCCTTTGGAAATGGCCCAGAAAAGGGCCACACAGGGACAAAATTGGCATTTACAGACGCTTAGTGGGTTCGGATCAGCACAATACGCTCCTATGGAGCTGTCTGGTTGAATTCTCTGGTACAGCTCCTGAAACAAGTTTCTGTTGTCCCCTTCTGTTGTCCCCGTGTACTGTAAGCTGAAGCCCGAAATGGCAGGTGGGCAGCAGTGCCTGCTTAGCTACAAAAATGGGAATGAGGAAACCGAGCCCCTGACTGCCGCGCAGGATGGTGCAGGACGGCACCGAGGTGATGAAGGGAGGGGAGGCGGGTGCCCTGCCAAGGGGATCGGGAGGCCAAGGGCACGTCCGTGCAGAGCACATGCGGCATCCGAAGGGCACCACACCATGTGCCTCGATAAACAGTGGTGATGAAGAAGCAAAGACAAGGGCTTCAGAACAGCCCCGGCAGGGTATTCACCACCCCTGCTCATCCTCGCACCCGCAAAGCAAGCAGCAAATGCCTCACATGGTGCCCCGATGCCTGGGAAGGGCAGGGACCCAGTCACCTAGGCAGGACAAAATTTAGTAGTTTAGACAGTATTGCTTAAAAAAAAAAAAAAAAAAAAAAAAAAAAAAAATAAAAAAAAAAAAAAAAAAAAAAAAAAAAAAAAAAAAAAAAAAAAAAAAGCCTTTGGGCTCTTTTTATTATTTTTTCTTCAAAAAAAAAAAAAAAAAAATTGGGCTCTTTTTATTATTTTTTCTTCATTTTTTTTTCCAGAAATGCAGCCTGCAGAGCAGTTAGCACGGGCACAGCTACGGCCCCAGGGGAAGCCAACTGCCGAATCTCTCCTCTCCCCAGAGATCCCTGCCGTTGTACCCGACATACTTGTGAGGTACAAAGGGTTAATCCGGACAAAACACGGGTGTTCGCACAGGGAAACCTTGCTGGTTCGTGTAACAAAAGGAGCCCCTCAGAATACAGAGGGTCCCCACATTTGCTAGCCTCGGAGCCTGAGGGCGGGAGGGCCAGAAAGGAGCCCGAAGCGCCGTTTTTCAGACGTGAGGCATGAGCGACCCCTCGCCGACCATGGCGGTCCCGCACTACAACGCCCAGCGTGCCCCGCGGCGGGCGGCGGCCACTGCGCCTGCGCAGCGGCTGGAACCTTCCAGGCGGCGGCCGCGGGGTTCGCTGGGTAGGAGACGGTTAGTCACCTCAGCGCCATTTTGTGGCGAGGGAGTGAGGAGTTGTGTGGTTGTGTTTGGTGCTCTGGTATTGGCGGTTGGCGCTGCGCCGTGCGTTTGTGGATCGCGGCCGACGCCATGGGCTCGGACAAGCGGTGAGTGCGGGTTGGGGAGAGGGAAGAGGCTGTCTGGCGCGGGTGGCCCTGCGGCATGGAAAATGGTGGGCCGTGCTGAGCTGGGTCCCGTGTGTCCCGCAGCGTGAGCAGGACGGAGCGGAGCGGCCGCTACGGCTCCATCGTGGAGAGAGAGGATCGCGATGAGCGGGAGTCTCGGAGTCGGCGCAGGGACTCGGACTATAAGCGGTCCAGCGAGGAGCGCCGCGGCGACCGCTATGATGACTACCGCGACTACGACAGCCGCGACTACGACAGCCGAGACTACGACAGTCGCGACGGCCGGGACTGCCGCGACTACGAC
>VZSG01001164.1:87162-117162 GCA_013398315.1 Nothoprocta pentlandii | reverse complement strand
AGTTCCTGCCTGAATGAAGAACACAAACCTCTTGTGCAGGCTTTCATTTGAACTGGTGCGTTAGCCAAAGGAATCTACTCTGAGCTACATTTCAGTTGATGGCACTTGTCATCCATCCTCCAAGAAGTCTAAAAAGGGTCCCTTTGGGAGGAGTTACTGTATTTTCGAAGGGATACATACTGAAGAAAGTGGTTGGAAAAGCAATCCAAATGCTGTTGATTAAAGGTGTAGGGTATTTGGAGCAGGGGAAGAAGTGAAGCAGTCACCTAAGGACACGTTTAAAAAGTTGCTCAGTGATATATCAGAAGTTAATAGAAACATTTGGGGGCAAAGAGACTCCTAAAAATGCGTTAATCCTGAATGCAGCAGGTTAGGACTTTGTCTCCTTCGAGACACTTCTGGTTCCATGTCAGCGTTTAGTGTTTGGCAGCTTTTTTCAACACTCCCTGATTCCGTTTATCTTTGCTCCACATCCCATTCTCTTACTGCCCTCGTCCTCCTCTCTGCAGGATTGGATGGGCAGGGTGTAGGTGGCGGTGGTTGTTCTCCACGTCCTCCCCATATGTTGTCCATTTAATTCAGGAGCACTGATTCCTCCGAAGGGTGCTCTGCCATGGGAAAATAAACACATGTGCCTCGATACGGGAATAATTGAAATCACTTTTTTTGCAGAAAAAGCTGGTGATTCAGGGGAAGCAGATTGCGATGCACTACAGCAACCCAAGGCCTAAATTTGAGGACTGGCTTTGTAACAAGGTACAGTGTTCATTTTTAATGTAGAGAGCTGCTCCTCAGTTCACTAGCTCAGTAACTGAAGCAAACAGCTGAAAGATTCAGACTTTTGGTCCCTGTGACATCATACAGATACCTAGGCAGTTGAATGAAAACACAAGGCTTCTGTAGCTCTGGTGGCTACAGATAGAAATGTTCAAACAAAAGGTGTCTGGGGCTGTGTAAGAGCCAGGAGATCAACACTGCATCTCAGTACTTGCTGTCTGCATTAGCCTGCAGGCTTTACCAGCGAGGTTGAGTGTTGCTTGAAATGTGACTGATACAGAGCAACTCTTCTAGGAAGAGTTACTGTTCACATCTAAAGTGGTACGGCAGTTGTTTGATACAGAGTTTAAGGCTTGTTAAGGGAATTATTGGGTAGTATGCCATGCATGTTAGAAAGATAGAAATCACTTCCAGTTCTACTTTATCTGGCTTCTGCTTTTTCTCTTGGGTGCTGTGATTGTTCTCAGACACATACTATAAATGGAGACTGGAATGATAATATTAATGATTCTGATTCTATACAGAAAGACCATACAGTAAACTGCTTTAGAATATGAAGTCATTAGATGAGTGTGGTATCCCTCAGTTCAGCTTGTTTGACCCCACTCACCACTACCCAAGTTGACCTGGCTTAGCAAGATCAAAACCAGGCTCTTCTGTCGTGCCTCAAGTGCATTCTTTTCTTCCCGAAGCATAATTTGCTTATATCTTAGTCTTATGTATGTTTTGGTATTGCGTTGTTTTAAAACGGTTACTAAGGCAGCGATTTTAAGTTGAAGACCATGGAGTTAAAATAGCTAAATAATTTGAAACACTATTACTGATGTGGCTGCAAGGGAATGCAGATATTCTGAAAAGCAGCCGTGATGCAGATGAGTGTGGGTCTTACTGTTGTTTATTCTGGTATGCTTAGCATCATTGTAGTACTTTGCATTAAATGTCTTGTTTTCGGTATTGTACAGCGTGTGCCAGAATGGTTATGAAGTACTTGAAGCTCTTAACTATTTGTTGCTCGTTTTTCCTCCTAGTGCTGCCTTTACAACTTCAGGAGGAGGCTAAAATGCTTCCGTTGTGGAGCGGACAAGTTTGGTAAGCCATGTTCATCTCTTGATGTGTTTGTCTTTTTTGTGGGAGGCTTTGTCCTGCGGAGGAAACAAAGTTCACAGTAGGTTCTAGGCTAACTTGCGAATTGTTTTTTTGGAGAGGTATAGGCTTATTGTGACTAACGTATTTTCCTCTTCCTGTGAAGACTCGGAACAGGAGGTACCACCAGGAGCAGCAGAAGCCGTTCAGTCCGTGGATTATTACTGCGATAGTAAGTTATGTTAGACTTCCTTCATAAGATGTAACGTAAACATACATGTTAATCCTTCTTGTAATTTCAACTGGGTTTCGGCACCCACCTTGAGATTCCAATATGGATGGTTTAGCATGGCTTGGTTTTGGTTTGTAGACTGGTATATGTGAAATTTTCTGAGCAGAAGCACCAAACAATGGGAACTCTTTGGAAAACTACTGATAGCTTTCTCACCTTCATAGTGAAGCAAGTTCTACTTCCTGCCAGCCCCGCAGTGTTTGCAGTTTTGATACTGAAATACACTGCTGTTTGAATCCCCTGACTTTTATGAAGAACTTAGAGTACTCCTGAAAAGCTTTTAATATGCTCAGCTAACGTTATGCTTCCTTTTCAGCCATCATTCTCCGAAACATTGCTCCTCACACAGTAGTGGAATCCATCATGACTGCATTGTCTCCATATGCCTCTCTGGCGGTGAATAATATTCGTCTCATCAAAGACAAACAGACTCAGCAAAACAGAGGCTTTGCATTTGTGCAGCTGTCCTCTGCCATGGTGAGGGCCTTATTGATTTGAGAGAAGTAGCTTGTTGATGTCTTTGTGTAGCTGAAGCTTTTAGAGTCCTCGTCCTGTGTTGAAGGACTGCCCCTGCTTACTGAGCATTCACAGGTTATTATGTGGATAGGTACTCAGAGCTCCTTTTGTAATGCCAGCTAGGTTGGAGAGGAAAATCCTCTCTGTCATCAGAAATTGCAGGATGGGAGTTACTGGGAACACACTTGAAAAGTGTTTTGATAGAGTAGTGAATAGTACTTGAAGACTGGTTTTGTATTTGGATCACAAAGATGATGCATAGGCTGTAGCGTGTGAGAAGAGGCTGAGAGAATTAGGCTTCTTCATCCTTGGCAGCACCCTGTGAGAAGAATAAGGGGAGGTAGACTCTTCTTGGATGTTGTACGAAGATTGTAGGCAACAGACAAAAATTGAGAGGTGAAAATCCAGGGAGACGCACAGAAAATGTTTTTACCATGAGTGTGCCCAGAATCTACACTAAAAACTCAGTTAGATGTGGGCAGCCCTGAGCAGCCTGGACTGTTTAGACCTGCCTTTTATTGTAATGTGTTTCTTGTTACAGGATGCTTCTCAACTGCTGCAGATTTTACAGAGTCTTCAACCACCACTAAAAATTGATGGCAAAACAATTGGTGTTGACTTTGCAAAGAGTGCCAGAAAGTGAGTTGCAGATCTCTTGGCTTTCCCTTTTACTGTTGAAAGATTTGCAGTTGTCATCTTGGCTTTTATTTGTTTACAATTTTTTAATTGTTGTGATTGAAACGTAAGGACAGCCGGTATCTCCTTGCATATAAAAAAGCAATGTTTACTCAGGGCCTGCTCTTTTTGCCTTTAGAGACTTGCTTCTCCCAGATGGAAACAGGGTCAGCGCTTTCTCTGTGGCCAGTACAGCTATTGCTGCAGCTCAGTGGTCATCCACGCAGGTATGATGTGGGGGCTGATGCCTGCAGTCATAAATTGAAAACAGCATATAATTGGACTACTGGCTGTCTGCTTAAGTGGTGCTGCCAGATCTGCTCTTGCAGTTAGACTAGGATCTAGCTACTGTTGAAATTCTTCAAGGCAGTAACTTTCTCTGACAAAACTTATCTACTGGAATTTCAGCCACAGACTGGGGAAGGCACCATTGACTACAGCTACCTTCAGTCAGGACAGGATGGTTACACGCAGTATGCTCAGGTTAGTAGAGTTAGTTATACTAAAAAGCAGTCAGCAGTTAGGTTTTTTTGAGCATCTGCTCATCTTGTGTTACCATTCACTTTCTTTCACAGTACTCCCAGGATTATCAACAGTACTACCAAAATCAAGGAGTGTTGGACACAGATGCAGCTACCATATCGGGTAATACATGGCATTTCAGATGGCGGGAGGTGATATTTTTGCTGTGGTGGTATTTTATCTAAGTCAATGTTACTCTGCTGTATAAGCAGGACTTGGCCAACTTTGTTTTCAGGGTATCTAATGAAGTACACGTAACTAGAAGACTCTAGAAATTTGTTTGTGAGGTTAAAAAGAGCAGCAGCAGTTCAGAAAATTGACAAATGCCTTGAGCTGCTAAGAACTACCTAAGCAGCTCTACCCAGATTTTGGACAGCTGTCAGAGGCCAGGAATCATGACCTTGTATATCTCCTGGAAAGGAAACTGTTCCTTGGCTGAGTAGAAAATACCCTCTGTGTACATCAGGCTCCTTTTGAACATTGCCTGACTTGGCTGCTAAAGCTGAAATAGTGAGCTAAAGCTGTAAGCAAAGTAGTTCTTTCTCTGTGACTGTGTCTGTCTGTCTCTGACTATGTCTGTGACTATGTGCTGTTTTATAAATAAAATGACTTAATGTTCTTTGTGTTTGCAGGAGCTCCAGTCACTACTACCACAGCAGCAGTTGTGTCCCAGAGTCCTCAGTTATATAACCAACAGACAAACTCACCTGATTCCCCGGTAATTGTAGAGCTCATTACCTCTTGCTTCCTCTGATGACCGAGTTGTCCTTAAGTTGTCCTTATTTGTAGTGTCACCTCTTCATGTTTATGGCACGGTAAAGTTTTCAGTATCTATAGACAAAATTAGTCCCATAATTTGTAACAGTTGTCTGCTGCTGCTTTCCTCTGCTGGTTTTGCCTTTCATTAAAGGTGAGTATTAAGCACAGTGGTCAGGAAAGATTGTTCGCATGTGTAGTGTGTGTGCTCGTGATACCTTGTCTCATTGCCTCTGCTTCTTGACTGTCAGTGGCGGATTTTTCTGATGAGAGTTTCCGTTCTTTGCAGACACAGGCGGCATCAGCTACTACTAGCACTCAGGTGCAAGCAGCTGCCCCAACTGGTGTAGTCCCTGGCACTAAGTACGGTAAGCTGCAGGAACTGCTGTTGGTAGCGGGTATGTTCCCTCTAGTCGGGAGTGGAGTGATGTTGCCTTGGTTTTGTGATCCATCACTGTATATTAGCAGTGAAAGTATCTCTGGAGAGTGCAGTAAGATGTGCACTAAGGACATGAGTCTCTACAGGCATTTTCAGTTTTTGTAGTTTGTATCAGAGTTCTATCTGAAACTTTGAAAGACATTTGTCTGAATTTAGCTGGAATGACTATGCCCTACCTTTTGTTTTTACAGCTGTTCCTGATACCTCCACCTACCAATATGATGAATCTTCAGGATATTATTATGATCCCATAACAGGGCTTTATTATGATCCTAACTCCCAGGTAAACACAAGCTCTTCCTAACTATGATAATTCTTCAGGTCTGTTAGTTTCATGTTTCTTACCATGTTAATGAAATTTAACTTGGAGGGGCACAAAATACAGAATATAGTGCACACCCTAAGCAATATACCAAAGGGGCTGTGTCTTCCCTTTAGTACACCGCTTGGTTTGTCTCTTCCCTGCTGCCTCCCAGTTTGACCTGTATGATGTTAATGTTTATCCATAGACTCTCATTTCACTGTTGGTGAAGCAAGTTTGGGCTCTGAGATAGTTTGCAGAGTCAAAGAATCTGTAATGCTTTTGGGGAAGGACATGTTTATTCAGAGACAGAGTGTTAAGCTTTTTGACCTCTTTGTGGAAGTTTGGGGTGATTTTAGAATACTCCTACCATTCATGCAGTAGTCTAAAACAACTTCCTTGGGTTCACCCCTGGGCACTTAGTTTGTGTGAGGCTTTTTCGCTGTCTTGACTCCGTTTTCCATCTCGTTGACAGTATTACTACAATGCCTTAACCCAGCAATATCTCTACTGGGATGGCGAAAAGGAGACCTACATGCCTGCTGCAGAAGGTATCACATACCAGCAGACAGCTACCACAACTACCACCAAAGAAGTGAAGGAGAAGAAAGAGAAGCCTAAAAGTAAAACAGCTCAGCAGGTAAAAAATGGAATGAAATCATTAACTATTTAGGCCAAGTTCTTGTATGGAGTGAGGTTATAGTTATCCTTTTTGGTTAAGATAAAACTTAGATTCTCATGAGAAACAGCTTCACTTTGCAGCAGACGCTGTGTGCAGGGCTGAGGAAGGGTGGAGTTGGCAAGACTTCAGTGCAGAAGGCAATTCTTCATAACAGGAACACATAAAAAATCACACCAAGAACAGTGGGAGTGCAACTAGATGCACTAAGAGTGAATAAAAAGGATTCATCCAGTGGTGGAAACAAGCTCAAGTATTTTTGAATGCTGTGTAGAGGGAGGAGTGGCTGCACTACATCTGGTGTCCTCTGTTAAAATGATACCAAGTTGTAGGCCTCACTAACCGTTTTGGAGACGAGCATCTCTAAAGAAGCTGAGTGGATCGTTCTGTGTGCCTTTCAGATTGCTAAAGACATGGAGCGTTGGGCAAAGAGCTTGAACAAGCAGAAGGAGAACTTCAAGAACAGCTTCCAGCCCCTAAGCACCAGAGAGGAAGAACGGAAAGAATCAGCGGCCGCAGACGCCGGCTTCGCCCTCTTTGAGAAAAAGGTGACAGTGCTGGGAATGGGCTGCATAATTGGCAGACAGCAGAAAGCAAACTCCGTGCTCATAGTGTTTTGCCTTATCTAGGGAGCTCTGTCGGAGAGACAACAGATCTTGCCAGAAGTGATCAAAAATGGGGAAGATGAGAATCCACTAAAGGTGAGTCTGAGGTTTTTCCCAAATTGCTTTGTGTTTGAAAGAGATGGGATTTTTTTATTCCCAAAGGTGAAAACACGGTAACATGATAATTAAAACATGATATTCTCCGTTTAGGAAGGTGTGCTGCAATGCACTGTGTGACTCAGTTGCAATGAGAAGAGTTCTGATTTCTTCTACTTTACAAGCCACAGAGTTTGGTTGAGGTTTTGAGGTTTCCAAAGAGTCTGTATTCGAACTTGCTTGGTTAATGGGAACTAAGACTTGTAGCAGCTAGGGTAGCCAGTGGTTTGCCTCGTGTTTAGCCTCCTTATTCTACTTCTGGCCTCCTCTCCTAAAATGGTGATACTATTACACTTCCCTCATACTGTTGTTCTTCCAGCGAGGCCTAGTGGCTGCCTACAGTGGTGACAGTGATAATGACGAGGACTTGCTGGAAAGAATGGAGAATGAAGAAGAGAAGCTGACTGACTGGAAGAAAATGGCTTGTCTGCTGTGCAGAAGGCAGTTCCCAAACAAAGATGCTCTGATTCGGCACCAGCAGCTGTCTGACTTGCACAAGGTAATAAAAACATACTGCCAGAAAAGTAATTAATTGATGTAATTCAGCATGTAGGCCAAAGTGTGTGGCTGCTGGAATGATCTTTCCCTTAAAGCAAAAAGTCTTTTTGATGATAGTCAGGTTGTTCTATAAATCAGCCATTTATTTAAAACATACTTATTACCGTAAGCTTATTTGCTGGTGTGTTGTGAATTTCGTGTTGTTAATACAAATCTCTTGTTGCAGCAAAACATGGATATCTATAGGAGATCAAAGCTTTCGGAGCAGGAGCTTGAAGCTTTAGAGCTACGTGAGCGGGAGGTCAGTGTTTAAGTGACTAGATGAGTGACTAATAAAAAGGACCTGTACAGGGGAGGGGTTCAGCTTTCATACTGCTAACCTGTCTCTTGTGAGATAATCCTGGTAAGCTTAACCCCTTCTTGGGTCAAGGTTCAGAGCCTTCCTGCTGGACGGAGGTCTCTCCGTGATAGCACAGCTACTGCTTATGAGGGAAAAAGCTCTTCCACTTCAACATCTGATGAGAATCCTCTGCTGGGGCTGGTGGCTTTGACGGGCACCTAAACTACTAAAAATCCAGCAGATTCTGCCTGTTTTGCAGCCACGCTCTTCATGACCATGTGCAGTTTAATTTGTGTCTCAGAGGACTGCAATTCAGAGCTTTCTATAACACCAGTCATTGAGTTTTACTTCCAGGGCTTAAAATAACCAAGAGTCTTTTAAAACAACGCTAAATTTTTTGTTGCAGATGAAATACAGGGACAGAGCTGCTGAGAGGCGGGAGAAATATGGCATCCCAGAGCCTCCTGAGCCAAAACGCAAGAAGGTCTATGATGCTGGCTCAGTGTATGTATCTGACAGTTCCCCTGGTGCTTCTTTGGGTCTATGCTGAGCACTCTATTGAAGTGATCTTTTCTCTTTTCCCTGTAGTAATTACGAGCAGCCCACTAAAGATGGCCTTGACAATAGTAATATTGGCAACAAGATGCTCCAGGCCATGGGCTGGAGGGAAGGCTCAGGTTTGGGGAGGAAATGTCAGGGCATCACTGCACCCATTGAGGTAAGTAGAAGTGTGGTGCTTTCTTTAGTTGCTTCTCTATTAAGAGTTACCTCTGGGAGGATCCATTACTTAACGTTGCTCTTCTAGCAGAAGTGCCAGCAAAGTCTCAAGAAGGCTGTAGCGTTGCCGAGTGGAAGCTCAGGCAGTGAGGGTTGTGCTCGTCTCTTTGAGGAATGTGGCTCCTCAGGCGAAGTAGCAGCAGCCAAGGATTGGAGCTCAACCACCAGATGCTGCTGAGAACAGGCTGCCCTCTGTCCATATAGCACAGATAGCCCAGCTGGGGGCTTGCCTGGATTTGCCCATGCTGAGAGTTGTGTTGTTGGGAGCTATGTTCTTGGGCCATTTGATGCCCAGTTAATTTGGGGTAAGGGTAAGTGCGTGGTTATCAAGCCTAGAATCCTGCTTCTCTGCATGGTTGAGGTCCTGCTCGAAATACTCTCAGCAGTGTAAGACCTGCTAGATGAGGCTGAGACATTGGTTTGTTTCATGAGGGTTTTCTGTGTTTGGGTGGTTACCTGCCTGTAGAGGAGGGTGGTAGGTACATTGCTTCCTGCCCTAGAGCTGAACAAGGTCTCTTTTTCTCTTACAGGCTCAAGTACGGATGAGAGGAGCTGGCTTGGGGGCCAAGGGGAGTTCCTACGGTGTCTCCACAGCAGATTCCTACAAAGATGCAGTGCGGAAAGCCATGTTTGCCCGCTTCACAGAGATGGAGTAACGTGCTCTGGCGTGTGAACCTGCCAAACACTTGTTGGCCAGAACTGACTGTTAAACCCTGTAGCCTTGCTGGCCAGGCTGTGTTCTGATTATGGGTTAGAGTTGACCATTTCATACCCTTGAACTTTTCTCCCCTCTCAGCGTTTTAACACTTCTGTGAGTGAATTGTCAGAACTGTCCCAACTTCATGCTGGAGAGCTCCTAGCTAGACCAAAGGGGATGCTGATCTTTATACGGTCTTGTATATAGTGTAATGTATTTTGTTTGGAGTGTGTTGTCTCACTGTCGCTCCTGTCCTCCAGAGCAGGGGCAGGATGTGTTAGTTGTGGTTTCACACTGTCTCTGCTCTTCTTTTGTTGTATTGTCTCTCTGTTTCTGTTTTTTTTTTTTTTTTTTTTTTTTGAGAATTTTCCTGTACATTTTGTAAGATACATCTTTGTATAGACTTTTTGAAGACTTTGATTCTAGTTGGCCTGTTTTGGCTCATTTCCAAAAGAAATACATCCAAAAAAGATACTATTTCTGTTTTTCAGTGGGTTAATGAAAATAAGTTGCCACCGCTCCTCGTCCTTTCTGTTGTTCTGCGTGTTCCTTGCCAGACCTCACCCTGGCGTCACTGGCTGTTGCACATACGCTCAGATCACTTGCCATATCCTGTAATCTCCCCAACGTGCCGGGGCTGCATGGGGGCTGCATGGGGGCAGCCTCCCTTCTGCAAAAGCCTGGCTTTGCAGTGGAAAGAGGGCAGTCAGCCTATCATCATCATCAGAGGGTGGTGGGAGATGAGCTAGCACAAAAACTTTCCTTACAGCTGTCACTTTAGCCCCTGCATCTCTGTGTACCTTGTCTGGCCCTGTTCATGTCAACATCCGGAGATGGTAGGTGGGCCTTGGCCCTAGAGATTTCTGGCTGCTGCTGAGTAGAGAAAGTCAGGCTTAGCTCCACCCTTGGTGGAGCTCCTCAGCTGTAGGGCCTGGTGTGGGGTCCTGTAGCATCTGAGGAACTATATAAAGTTCTGGAGCTTGTGCTCCAGATCTGAGTGAGAGCAGGAGAACCAGAAGCCTGCTTTGCCTGAGTCCTCATTAGCCTTGTGTTCCCGGGAAACCTGGCTGGAAGTCGTTCCGCACGGAGGGAGTGCTCTGGGTCAGCATTCACACGGGACCATAGGCAAGGCTCAGCTTACAGCGCCGAAGGGCTCTCCTCCCTGCTGCCTCCTGCTGAGGGTTCTACACGCTTGTGCCTTGGCCCTGCAGCTGCACTTTGCAGCTGCTCTCTGTGGCTACCAAGCCAGGTAGGAAGACCCACCACCTGAATTAGGATGCCCAGGAGATGTTAGATCTTGCAGGGGCAAAGTTTGGTGCTGCACCTGGCCTGGTGCTCCTTGGATTCCTGGAATGAAGTCCCTCCTTGCACAGGCTTCCTGGCAGCTTTCCTTTCCTGGTGAGGGAGTGATCCCTGGCTGTGAGCACCCTAAATCTCCCTTGCTTGTATGGCCTTTAATCCACATGAAGCCTGGCCGTCTTGTGCCTTTGCTGCCTGGTGCTGCAGGGAGCTGCTTTAGTCCCCATGCATGGCGAGCTCCTCGTGCGAGTTGTAGCGGGGGTTTGGGGGGTGCTTCACTGTGGGGACCCAGCCTGGGGCCTCGTTTTGGGGGGGCAAGGAGGGCCTCGCCTTGCTCTGGTTCCCTGGGCTGTTGCTGCGTGCGCTGCCTTGGAGCAAGGCCCCATCACTACAGTACATCAGAGTGAGCGTGGGGGCTCCTGGAAGCCTCGAGGGAGCCTCGGCCGGTGACGAGATGCTGTGGGGCAGGGTGTCCCCGTGGGCAGGTTCCCTCCGAGCGCAGGGTCCCTGTCAGCGGGGCCGGCGGTGCAGCCGAGCCCGTGCCGCCAGGTGGCAGGCGTGGCCCGGCTCTGGTGCCTGGCGCCAGGTTGGACGGAGCGCAAAACGGCAAAACGGCGGTTCTGGTAAAACGGCCCTGGAACAGGCGGCACCAGGGTCGTACTCCTTGTGCAAGCAAGGGGGTGGTCCGGTGGCACCTGGTTGTGGAAGGATCTGGCCTTGCTGGGTCGTCCTCAAGGACAGGGTGCTGCCCTCACAGGTGGCCTTGTCCCTTGCTTCTGCTGCCTGGTAAACTGAGGCAGAGAAATTCCGCCCTCCTCCCACGTTCCATGTGCAATACCTGAACCTGTGCCTGCCTCCTACATGCAAGGACTGTAGGGTCATTATGGTTGGAGAAGACCATCACCATCGAGTCCAACCATAAATCCTTCGGCACCATGCCTGCTGACCCATGTCCCCAGGCACCTCATTGACACGCTCCTTGAACGCTCCCAGAGACGGTGACTCCCCACCTGCCCTCGAGCTCTTGCAGCACTCGACTGCTCTCCCCACATTGTGTTTCCTCTAGGTCCAGCCAGGGTTTAGAGCACAGGTCAGCAGGAGTGGGGCAAAGCGAGCGGGCCCAAGACCAGCTTCCTTTGGTGCAGGGTACCATACTCACCTTGAAGCAGAGAGGAAGCCAGTCAGGTGGGAAGGAACCAAGCAGGCCCTCCCTGTGCCTGTTTTCCAATCCCAGGAAAGAAAGCAGAATGAGCTCAGGGAAAGGCAAGCCTAACACCCCTGCTGCAGCCCTGGCAGGCGATTCCCCGACGCGTCCCAGAAAGGGCTTTGCTCCTCAGAGTGCTGGACTCTCACGGGGAGGGCTTGTTTCCCAGCATGTGGACTCAGCAGGTCGATGAAGCGCATTGCTGCATCTCCGCAGCTTATTGATCACGCTCGGAGCCTCTCCTGCTCGGGAGGCTGCCAAACAGGACCAGGGGCCCTGCTGCTGGCGGCTGCTTTGCAGGTGGGGGCACTCGTGCCAGGCTGCAGGAGGCCAGGGAGATGTGGCCCTTCAGGCCTAGGAACCAGCTTCCCTGAGCGTGCCGGAGGCTGGGAGCAGCACTTGTGTGTGTGGGGACAGTGTTAGGTGTGCGCAAGCTGCTGGGTCTGGCCTAGCTCCTGGGCTGTGCTGGGGCGGCAGGGAACCTAGGCCTGGCCTCCTGCCAGCCCCTCCTTGCTATAGGTTCAGCCCAGGGGGCTGGAGCTGAGCCCAGCTTGAGCACCGTTGTGCTCATCTCAGATTTGCAGAGCTTAGGCTGGACGTGCTGCAAGGGTGCACAGGACCCTCTGAGGAGTCACTGCTGCTTGTCTTTAGGCTGGCACCAACCTGCCGCAGCCCCTCAGCAGCGAGGGCCCTCTTCTTCCTCGGGGCCCGGGGGGATGCTTAAGGCCTATTGCTGACCTAGCCCAGCTCCTGAAGTCCCACCTGGGGCAAGGCCTAACCTGAGCTGTGGAGCTACTCACATTTCACATCCCTGTGGTATGTGAGGAGGTCAGATACCCTCTGCTTTCTTTTTCACCCCTTCCCAGCCCTCCCAGAAAGAGCTGTGGCTGCTCTAGGACTGTGCAGGGACCCCTCAGCGTAAGGTCCTCCATTTCTAGCGAGGACTTGCAGAACAAGTCGCTGCAGAAATTGCCTCCAAAATACCGTTCTCTCTAGTCATCTCCTGGCTGGGGCCTCACTGCAGGTGAAACACCAAATCCTGCCTGTTGCTGATGACTGGTTCGTAGCCACCATCTTCCATTGCAGATGCAAGGCCCACAGAGCCTGCTTGAGGTCAGTGTTGTCCTTGGGTTTCCATCTGTCCACAAGTAATGCCGGGGGTGAGTGGCAGCAGAGTGAATAGTAGAGAAAGCAAGTCCTGCAATAAGGGCCAGGAGAGCCTGTCAGTACCGCAGGGTTGCCCCGTGCCTCTGTTTCTCACGGGCACTCCTGGCTGGGAGGGCTAAGTGGCTGCATGGTTCCTGGGAAAGCCTCTAAGTGCCCAGCCCCAGGTCAGCTACGCTCCGTCACCCCCCTGATGCTTCTTACCACCAACACTCAGGCTCTGCCCAAGGCCAGGCAGGGAAACTGAGGCACAGAGCACTGCTGCTTCTGCTCACCCTGCGGCCATCTCCTGGCATGCAGGAGCGCCTGTGCAGGCCCTGCTGTCCCCTGGCTTGTGAGGCAGTGGGGTGCACTGCACCACGGACCCAGAGAGTTCCGAATTCACCTACGCTGATGGAAATCCAGGGTGGCACTGGGCTGGTGGCAGTGCCCGGTCTCCCCAGGGCAGGGCTCAGCTGTTGCCATGAGCAGAGAAGATGGGGCTCAGGGCCACATAAGGCTGGGGAGAGCTCTGGACCCTGAAGAAAGGGAAGGTGAGTAAGTGGAGTTGCAGCATGCGCTGAGGTTTATCAGTGCTCAGCAGCCCTGCATAGCCTGAAGAGGGGACAGGACCAGGCTCTGATGTGTCTGGCATCTGTGGCTGTGCTGGCAAAGCACTGCCCCAAAGGCAGGCTAAAGCACCTGGGCTTGTGCTGCGGCTTCCTCTAGCCTGCCAGAGGTGAACACAGAGAACATGGAAATTGTGCTAGGAGCCAAGTGGGCACCAGCATTGTAAAGCTGGCAGCACGCACAGCTTTGGCACCATGCAGACGTGAGCAGGACGTGGCTCCTGCTGCCCCTTTTCAGGGTCTCAGCTGCCTGGACGTAGCCAATGTGTGGCCACAGTACCCAAACTGGGGGTGGCCACATGCAGGCTCAGCCCACAGCCTCTTGGGAGCTGCCCTGGGGAGCCGCTCTTGACCAGGTCTGTGAAGCATCAACACTTTCCACACTGATTGGGTTAATTAAATTAGGTTCTAACAGGGCTCTGGGGATCCAAACCACAGTAGTTTTCACGCAGAAGTCTCACTGCAGGAATGTTTGAACACCATGACCGAGCTGCAACTCAGATGCTTCCCTCCACCTTTTTCCTCTAAATCCAGATACTCTTAGGAGTAGATAGTCAGACCTGGGGCCAACAGGTAAAAGGTTCTGGGGAGCTGTCTGTGCTACACCCCTAAATTTGTCCAGGTGGTGGTGAAGCCCTCAGCATCCTGTGAGACCTCTCCTTTGCAGAGTAACGAGAGTCCTGCTGTTGTAGCAGGGCTTTGTTACTTGCCCTGTGCCATGCTGCTGGGGGCAGCTAGCAGCTCCCTTGTGGGGAGCACGAGGGCATGGGTGCTCTGGGTCTCCCCTGGCCAGAGCAATGCCAGGATTTTGGAAACTGTCTCTGAATGGGATCCAAAAGCTCTGGCTCACCCTTTCCCACTCCTCTGATTCCAGAAATTGCTTTGGGCTGGCACGGTGTGTGAGCCATTGAGTGCCGCTGTGAGATCAGAGGGATTGACCGTCAACAAGACGGGGCCCTCAGAGCAGATTCCACAGCAGGAGACCAGTGGTGACCATGCCTGAGTGCAAAGTGCCTGTGCTCTCCACCACCCCCAGCTTTGGGGACAGGATCTCATCACGTCTCCTCCAGCAGGCCAGGCCATTGCCCTGCTCTAGGGCCTTGTTTATAAGTCTGGAGTTGTTTTTGGCTCTCCTCTGTCATTTTTTCCATGCTGGGGTGGCTGGGTCCCTGAGGGTTTTGCTGGGAGCCTGGGCTTTGCTTGAACACCCGCATCCATGGGGTGTGCAGTTTGGCAGTAGAAGGCATAGCAGCAGGCTCATCCTTCACTGTCCTCAGTGTGTCCCCACAGCAGTGGGGCAGAGCTCTGTGGTTGTCCCAATGGAGAGAAGACCTTCACTTTGGGCACAGGGACACAGGGTCATGACCAGGCTGTGCTGGCTGGGTCATTTGAGCCAAGGCAGGAGCTACAAGCTGCCTCCTGCACCTCAAGGGAGGACGTGCAGGAGTCAGAGCCAAGCTCTTCTTAGAGGTGCCCAGCAAAAATATGTGGGACTGTGGGCATAGGCTGTAGGGAAGGAATTTCCCCTTGGAGATTAAATTAGCTGGGCTGTCCTCTGCCTCTCCAGCTACTGATGGTGAACTCGGCTCTTCTGGGAAGCAGATGGAGCTGCCAGGGACTGTCCTGCTGGAGGGGCTGGAGTTTGGCTCGGGCCACCAGCAGCACCGTCCATCACCTGAGCTGGGTACAGCCCGCATGGTGAGCTGATGCGGACACTGCATCCTGTCCCCAGCTCTGCAAGCAGAGCAGTGCCCGGCTCCTCTCGCTCCACCACCACGTCTGACAGTGTGGCAGCAGATCTCAGAATAACGGGCTCTAGAAAACCTCCCCTCCCACCGCCACAGGACAGCTCAGGGCGGGCAGCCATGGGAGTGCGGGGAAAACAGGTTTCCATGTCAGCTCTCGTTAGCACTTCCCCATCGGGCCGGGGAAGCTGAAGGCTTGGAGCTGTCACAGAGCTGCCGGGCCAGCCTGGCTAATGATCCTGCCATGGGCAACAAGGGCAAGGCCCACGGGGAGCAGGTCTCTGGGGAGGGCAGAGGTGAGCAGGGTGATGGAGATGCATTTTGGGGCCTGGAGAGAAGTATTTTGGGCATCTTTGGGCAGGTAGAGATGTGACATGCCCCCACAGATCTTCCATGCCTCAGTTTCCCTATCACTAAGCACTGGTAAGGTTTCTCCTCTGGGGCAGTAGCAGAAAGAGGAGGGACACCAGGCACAGTGGTACCAACCAGACTGTGGCTTCTTTCAGCACCTACAATGGGCAGAATTAAAGTTTGCTGCTAGTTTGGTTCTAAGATCGGGAATTTTTCTGGCTGGCATTCAGCCTTAGGAACGCTGCAACTCCTCAGTGTGATCTGCTGGCTTCCCGGGAGGCCCTGCGAGCATTGTGAGCTCTCTCACGTTAATGGAGGCGAGGAAAGCAGCCAAATTTTTAATGCAAACAGCCTTTCTCCCAAGCAGTCATTAATCATTGGCGTTACCAACCCGCAGCGCGGCTCGGCGCAGCCGGCCCCAAGCCTGACCTCGTGCCGAGAGCATCGCTCTTCCTGCATCTCACGTCCTGCCCATGCTCTGCTTGCTTTACTAGAGATTGGGGTCATCGCCGAAACAGCCGTGGGCATCCCCAAAGAGGCAAGGAAATTATCCTTGTGCTACTGCTTTGGACCATGGGGCTGCAGAGAGACGGGCAGGAAACGCCAGCCCGGAGCACTCGACGTGGAAACACAGGCTTGGGGCACTACACTTGGCTCCGGCGGGCACAGGCAGGCCCAGCTCCAGCCCCGGGCTCTCCCAGGCACCTCCTGTCATTGCACCTCCTGCCCCAAAAGACTCGCGTGCTCCATAGGACGTGCTCAGGATGGGCACGTGGCCCGTTGGCCCGGTGCTGTTGTGGTGCCAAAGCTGGCCCCGTGCGGCGCTCTGTGAGCACAGAGCTTTGTAGCCCATCCGCAGCAGGACAGTGTGAAACAGGAGTTGGTGTTGGGTGCTCTGGGGCTGCAGGTAGGCAGGCAGCCGGGCTGTGCGTGTACATCTGCACACACCCGTGGGGTGCACGCGCTCATGGGGTGCACGCACGTGCATGTGCTTCCTCCGCCCCTGCCCCGAGCCCACTGGCCTCCTTGACCACTTTGGGTGTGCCCAGTGCCAGGCTGCACACACCAGCTTTCCTCCCCCTTGCCTGGCCTTTTCCAGGGCTTTCCTGGGTGTCTGGAGGCTCCTTTTCTGCTGTCTTTCACTGCACTGCTGCTGCTGCAGGGTGGGGTTTAAGCCCAGCTGCTTCCTATTCCATCCCCCTCCTCTGCTAAATGCATCTGAAATAGTTTTGAATTGGGCTGGGAGAGTTTTACCTTCCCTGCGTAGGGGCTGTCACCCAGGTGCCTCCTGAACGTCCCCAGCTTCAGCAGCAGCAGCGAGGCTGCAGCAGGGAGCCTGCAAAGGACTGCTCCCCGCGCCTCCTTTTCCTTCAGAAACAGCCCCTTGCAGGGCAGGGAGCGCCCCGCAATTCCTGCTGTTGGGCACGTGCTTCCCCTGCCACCCCGCATGCCCAGGGCCACCCCAGGGTGCCCCAGCAGCCATCCCTTTGACCCTGCCCTTTGGAGAAGCTCAGGGATGGACGGGGCTGCTGGGGTGACTTTGGCTGCTGGCGGTTGCCCCATGTCCTCCTGGGGGGCCACGCTGCTGGAGTGGGGCCGAGCTGCCCCATGCCCGGGGAGGGCAGCATCCCTGGCCCAGCCAGTGCCCTGGATGCCCTACAGAAGATGGCAGGGGGAGGGGGCACTCAGGCTTTGCTCTGGGGGCCCTTGGGTGCCCTTGGCACCAGGGCCTGCCTGGCTCAGGCCCTGGGTGGCTCCCACCCAGAGCCAGCTCTGAGGGTGGCGGGTGCCAGGGCCCCTTGGTCCTCTGTGCCCGGGTCCTCACCAAAGGTCCCGGCCTCGCCTCTCCCCCCCGCTGCCGCTGGTGCCTCACCTGCAGCTCAGCCCTGACACCGGAGCCGCTGCCGAGCCAGCGGCGCAGACAAAAGAGGCTTTGTGGGAAGAGGCCCCTTCCCCAGCCAAGAGGGAGCTGGGGGCAGATCCTGCTTCCATCTCCTCCCCAACCTGCTCTGGGAAACCCAGCAGCGACCTGCAGGCCCGCCCCAGCTCAGTAGATGCTTCCTTGGTGCAAATCTCCCCTGCCGTGGTTGGGGGCAGGATAAATGCCCTCTGCTCCCATTGGGGTGCTGCTGTGTGGCACCTTTGATGCCCTTGCCCTTGCTTTGCTGGGCCTTGGAAAAGGGCTCCAGACGCCCTGGGACATGCCCTGGGGCACTGCACAGATGCAGCATTGCCCCTTGCAGCTCACGTTCATTGCCCCCCAGCTCATGTTCAGCCCCTACGTGAGGCATCCTGGCACAGGACCAATCCCCAAGGCCAGACACTGGACACCCAAACAAAACAATTCATCCAAACCATGGCTCATGCTGTGGTGTTCCTCATGTCCTCCTGCGTTTCTCCATGGTGGTGAGGGGTATGGTGGGAAAGCCCTGTGTCCACAGCTTGGATCCCTGCTCGTTTGTGCTGAGCCTGCTTGGGCCAGGGTCAGCTGTGCCCTGTGGCGATGAGCATGTCCCACTGGCTGCCCCCATGCTTCAATTTCCTCGCCTGGGAATGGCCCAGTGCCAGACTCGTGGTGGCCAGGGGATTGCAGGCCGCTCTGTGAGGGCAGGAGAAGCAGCAGAGCTGCCTCTCCTTTTTTTTCAGGAGGGACCACCAATGATGGAGGTGCTGTGGCCGCAGAGCTACTGGCCCCAGGAAGGTCCTCAGGTGGCAGGAGGGGACACCGGGGATGTGGCTTTCCCGGAGCATGGCTCTAGCAAGGCTGCAGGGAACAGGAGGCGCCATGTCCCTTCCCCTCCAGCCTCCGTCGGACAATGTTCTTGCAGCCTGCAGCATGAGAGCCTGTTTCGGGCCCAGGCCTTGCGTGGTCCAGGTTCTCCTGCTTGTGTGGAAATAAAGATGGTTTCAATTGACTCGCCATGTGCTGAAATGTGGATGTGATTTATAGGCTGGGGGAGGGAGAGGGGGGCTCCCGTACTGTTTGAAGAAACCAAAAGCAGATGGGATCCTGGGGCCTGCGTCCCCTGGCCTCAGCTGGCCCTCCCAGCCGTGCTCCGGCCTCGCCAGCCATGTGGCGCTGGCTCCAGGAGCTCCACAAATGGAGGGAACGGTCAGGAAGAGGGAAACTGAGGCACATGTGAGACAAGGACAGGCCGGGGCTTTTGCCTTGGGGGCATCGGGCTCTGCAGCCCTTGCAGGGCAAGTGGTCATCTGGACTCCGGATTCGTCATGGGCCCTAGGGAGCTCAGTTGCACCGACTGACGCCCTGGGGTTCCTCATCCAGAGCATGGGGAGGACTTCAAGCTCTGCCTTAGGTGTTTGCCTGGGCCTGGGGAAGGTCCATTGGAGGAGGCCATTGTGGTGGGGGGTGGGTCCCTGCCGCAAGAAGCCAGCGACAACCTGCGGACGTGTGAACATTTGGCCCCTTGGAGATTTCGCTGCCGCCCAGGGTGGTTCCCCCGCTTCCGTCAGGCGCGAGGGCCGCGCGTGCGGCAGCGAGCAGGTGTGCAAACAGGAACGTGAGGCTGCGGGGCAGGAATGCCTGCGACTCGCCGCCAAGGAAAGCGCCGCGGCCGCAGGGGTCGCTACGGGCAGTGCCGAGAGCCCTGGGAGCCGCTGGCTTCTGTCCCCACGCCCGAAGGGCCCGTCCCCACCTCCGCTGGCGGCGGCAGGGGACACGGCCCAGGGGTGCGGCCATGCCCCTCAATGTGGTGCAGCCCGCGGCAGGAGCGGCGCGGGGGGCGCCCTGGCCCTCGCGGACCCTCCTGTCCCTCCTCATTGCTCGGGGAGAGGAGATGTGTCCTGACGACATCCCCCCTCCCCGAGTGCCTCGGTGAGCTGCCGATCCCCTGTCGCGCAGCGCTGGCGGCCCCTGCGGCCCCGAGCCGCCCCAGGCCCGCGCCGCCGTCCCGCTCACCGCCTGCCTCGGTCCCTCGGGCGGGCGCCCGTGGGCGGGCACGGGAGGGGTATTGGTGTCCCCCCCTGCGCGCGCGCACACACACACACACACACACACACCCCTCCTCCGGGCCTGGTGCCCCCAGCCCAGGGCAGCACGGAGCGGCGCAGGCCCCTCGCCAGGCACCGCAGCGGAGGGGGCCGCGCGCCGGCGCCACGAGGAGGGAATTTAGACGGGAGGCGGCTTCCTGTCAAAGCCGTTTTCACAGGAATTTGTCGCCACCTACAAACATCTCCCCACCTCCCCTTTAGCAGCAACCCTCTCCGGGGGGTGCGTGCGTGCGGGTGCCATGGGGGGGAAGGGGAGGGAGGCTGGGTTCTTCTCCCGCTCTTTGGGACAAAGAAATCATGTTTAGTGCTTTTTCTCCCATCCTGTGAGTTTGGGTGGGAGGATAAAAAATACAAAATTGCTTCCAGGGCTTCCTGCAACTCGTCTCGTTCCGAAAACGACGGACAAAGCTGACAGCGGAGAAGGGCCGTGCTTCCCCCGTGGGTGCTGCACCACAGCCGAGCACCCCGCATTGGGACCAGGGGGGTCCTGCTCTGCTTTAGAGCCCTCTCTAAAATAGCTGTGATCCCCAGAGGTGGCTGAAGGGCTGCCGCAATGCGGAACCTGGCCTGGGGGGGCTGCAGCCCCGGTGCCGCCAACTCCTCCGAGCGTGGGAGCCAGGGCCGCACACACGCGCAGGCATCACGCGTGCTCCTGGCGCCAGTGCCGCCACTCTGAGACGCGCTGGAAAGGGCGCCTTTGGTGGGGAGCAATGCGGCAGGGTCGGGTTTTCTGCTGTTGTTCTATGCCTCGTGCTGAGCCCCCTGCTTTGGAGATGTGCGGAAATGAAGAGCTGTGACTTTCGTTCGGGTTATTTTGGGATGGACTATTTTTTTTTTCCGAGCTGGTGGAAGACCATCAAAGCGGCACTTTGGAAAAAAAAATGTCCCAGTGTATAAATAACTCTGCTGAGAGCATAATAACGCGGGCTCCCGTGCGCGGCTCACAGAGACAAGGCAGACGGCATCTGCCGCGCGAGGCTGCCTTATGAAAAGGAATTATTCATCCCTTCCTCTAATTAAGCGGGTACCGCCGACCGACCCGCGTGGGAGCGCTCCCTGATTCTCTCCTCTCTTGGAGACAGGACGCGGATCTCTGAGCCCTGACAAGTGTCCAGCGCCCAGCGGGAGCTGCCTGCATTTGGCTGCCCCGCTGCTTGTTGCTGTGCTGGGGCGCAGCAATGCAGAAGCCTAGCAGCGAGCTGCTATTGGAAAACCCCGATTCCCAGCAGATTTGGTATCTCTGGAAAACACCTGATCTGCCTGTGGCCCCTGGCAGGAAAAATAATCCCTCCTCCATCCTCCCATTTTGGTCTCCACTCTGCCGTGGCCACTGCAGAGGATTGTCTGCTGGGAAGTGGGGTAGGATGGCCCCATGTGTTGGTTCAACTCTGCCCTACCTTATGGGGTGAGATGGAGTGGCAAGTCCTCAGTAGCCTGTTGGCTTGATGCTTTCTAGACTATGAGCTTGTGACTATCCAGTCTTGCTCAGGTCCAAGAGCAGTGAGTGGGACAACACAGGGCCATGGGCGTCAGTGTGGCTCAAGTCACACAGGTCCTCATGAGGACTTGGACCCAATGCAAAGACACAGCTCCATAGTTCAAAGGCACCTGTGGTAGGGTGAGGGGATGTGGGATGGGGTTGTGCCTTGCCAAGAAGAGCTGTGGGGGTCCAGAGCACAGGGGCTTGGGGAGGACCAGCTGCTATTTCCGCAGGAGCCAGCTTCAGGACTGTGCCCTGCAAAGGACACAGCAACCAGGAGCTCCCAGGAAGGGAACTAATTTTAGGAGTGCTCCGGAGGGGCTATTTTGGACCCTTTGCTCCAAGTGAGTCACCTGCTATTTTTCTCCCCAGAGGGGACTATTTCTGGGGTGAAGTGCTTTACGTGTGCTCAGACAATGCTGCCGAGGGGCAGCTGCGGCTTTGGAGCCCAAGGCATTGCCAGCTGCCCGGCAGCTCCGAGCGGCACTTGCGGGGGCTCCCCGGGCTGCCTGCTGGGGCTCCCTGCAGCAGGGGCACATGGTGGCTCCCGCACGCAGAGCTGGGGTGGCCAAACCAAGGTGGGCACGGAGAATCCCGAGCACATCTCACCTCCCTGCAGCCTCCTCAGACACCTACGGAGACTGGGTTGGGAGCTCCCCCACTCCAATCCTGCCTGGCCCCCTTCTTCCAAGTGTTTCCCTCTATTTGGAGAGAGGCAGGAGGGGAGAAGGGGGAAGAGATGGTAGGGGCTGCTTGGTGCAGCCACGGCACCAGGCTCTGCTCTCTCTCCGCTCCCTCTCCAAGTCCCTGGATACTTTGGAGCCCTCAAGGCAAAACCTGGATGTTTCGGGGTTGTCACAGCAACGTGATGCACCTTTCAGTTACCACGGCAACCTCAGGGAGAAGTTTTTTAACATTCAGGCAAGGTAATATCTCCTCGCCGCTGCGATTTCGTTAGCGCTCGCCTTGCTGCTCCCGGGGGATGCAGCGTCCTGCCTCGCTCCTCCAGCAGAGCAGTACAGCGGGGTGTTGGAGATAACGAATGTCAACAGCAGATGAACGAGGGCCTGGCGTGGGCTGAGAGCAGGGGGAGCTGGCGAGGGCCCTGCCAGGGTGCCCTGGTAACAGGCCTGACTGAGGAGAGGGACTGGTCCCTAATGGGCTTCAGCTGGGGACACCCTGCAGCCACTCCAAGCTTGTGAGCATCCCTGAGCAGCCACTCAGCCGGGGTGGCTCTCAGCCCCTGAGGTGCCCCTCTCGGATGGGGGCAGATGCTTGTGCCGTTGGGTCTGCAGTGCCTGCGTTGGGAGTGGCAGCATGGGCAGAGATGGATGGACACAGAGGTGGATGGGTGGGTGGATGGAGGGGTCAGAAAGAGGGAAGAGAGGGTGGGTGAATGGATGGATGCGTGGGTGGGTGGGTGGATGGATGGGGCAGGATGGATGGAGGCAGGAGTGGCTGCGTGGGTGGATGCATGAATAAATGCATGTGTGGGTAGGCGGGTGGCTGGCTGGATGACCTCAGGTCTGACCTTATCTGACAAGTGGATGATGGAGAGAGGGGTGGACCACAAAGCCTCCATTCAAGGGTTACCTGCTCCGCAGCACCTATCTGCTGCAGCCTGGGAAGCAGTAAGATTCAGATGTCAGTCTACTTCCCTCTCCTCCCTGGGAGTAGGCCCAGGGTTCCCTTTGTGTACCTGTCTCCTGCCATCCAGGTGCCTGCGTGCTTTGCACTTCAGCCAGACCTGCCCTTGTGTTGCTGTTCCCATTTCTCTCCATGGAGAGTAATGAGCTTCTGCTCTACATCATCTCTTCTGCTCCTCCAGGCTCCCACGAGATGCTCAGGAGACCTTCTTGGCCATCCCAACCACAACAGCCCTGAGCCTATGCCCATCTGAAGTAGGAGACTAGTAGCAGTAACTTTCCCCTAGGCTGAGCTGTCCAGTCCAGCCTGCATGAGGCCCTGGGTCCTATCTGCTCACGGGTCACTAAATCCTTCTGCAGTGTCGTGCTGTGGTACCAAGGGGCTCTCATACAACTCCACAAGCTGCCCACAAAACCGGTATCTCCTGGCCACAACTGAGGAATCCGAAAGGCTTTGGGCAGCCCTGTGGAGGCCAAGCCCCTGTTACCAGGGAAGGTGAGACAAGTAACCCCCTTTGCCACCCACCCCCAACCCCAAATAACATGACAGCCCCCTGAAGGGTGTATGGGGAAGGAGATGGCCCTGGACAGGGCGGAGGTGAGTGGCTCTTGTAGTATTCAGCAAGTGTTGGCAGCTTCCTGAAATCCAAGCACCAGCCCCCTTCTGTGGTCTAGAGGAGAAACCCAAGACTAATATTAGTGTTTGGAGGGCTGGGATCTCCCTGGGGTCAGAAGGATTGTGGAGTTAAAAGTCCAAGCCTTTTCAGAAGGGGAGGGAGAGCCAGGTCAAAACACAAGGCTCCCTGTTCTCTGTCTGGCCTGCCCCAAGGCTGCTGCGGAGGCCTCAAAGCCTTCTCCAGTCTGGAGTTAAGGGCCAGGGCTTTGGGGATGGCGTGGGGCAGGACAGATGTGCAGCAGAAAGGGCCACATGGGACAGATGTGCAGCAGAAAGGGCTAGGGCAGCAGACAGATGTGCAACAGGGTGGGTCAAATGTGCAAGACAGATGTGTGGAGGAGGAAAGACTCACACTAGGCCTGAAGCAAGACCAGATGTGCAGAGGTTCTCTAGCCTCTCCTGGCAGGTCTCAGAGTTGGATGCTTCCCACCCCATCCCGAAACAGGGGTCAGAGGATCATCCCAGGTCCCAGGTCTGGACCGGCACGTGGTGGGGGCACTGGACTCTGAACCGTGCCAAGTGTGGAGCATTCCTCCCACCCAGGCTCACTGGTGCCATTGCCCTGGGGCTGTGGTGGCTGGGGAACATGTGTCCCCCCAGGCCACCTGGCCTCAGCCCATATGTTGTTTATTTTAAAGAACTAATGAGCTTAATTAGAAATGTGTCTGTGATAAGGTTATCAACTCATAAACACGCCAGTCCCCACAGTGGGAGCCAGGAGCTAATAAATTAGCCCTTCGTCTCCTGCAACACGAGTTCGAATCCAGCGGGGGACACACGCTCCTGGAGAGTTTTGTTCTGCACATGGCTGCAGCACGACAATCACTAGAGCCAGCTGGGAAGGAGCCAGTGAGACAGACAAGGCAGAGACAGGGAAAATTTGGGGGAGAAAGAGAAAGCCAGCTAAAAGAATGAAATCAAGGGTGGCCGGGTCCTGGGAGAGATCCTTGCTCGCAGACAGGGGGAGGTCCTGTGAAGTGGGGATCTTGGGAGGGATGAGGCACAGGGGCACACAGGGGAGGACATAAAGCAACGTATCAGATACTTGATGTCTTTCTCACAGGATGTGGCCTTGTCCCACCATTAGGTTTCAGAGTGAATCCTTGCTGGCTCTGACAGACTGATTGAACACTTCATATCTGCCTCTCAAGCTGAATGTGCCCATTGCAACAGTCGATTTCTTGAGGGGTCTGTTGGCACTTTTGGATGCAGCCTTGGTGAGAGAAGAGGGTAGAGGAGCAAGGCAGAGGATGGGAGCTCATGGTCAGGTAGTCTTTGCAGTGCAACTGCCCCTGTGCTGCTCTGTGGTCATCCCCAGTGAGAATATGACAGCCTCCAACAACTCGGGGCTTCGGGCAGGGGCTCACAGCACTCTTGGGAGGTCACTTTTCCGTCTTCTCTGCTACATGTTCACTCTGGAACCAAATGGTGGTAGGAGTGGGAAGGGAGGGATGACAGTGCAGCTTTGACAGCTCTGTCTTGCCTGGCCATTGTGTGGAGACCATTTATCTCCAGTAACTGGTTACCTACCCCCGCCTAGTGCTGTTTCCTGGGAAGTATGGAGCTCATTTTACTCAATGAGAAGGCAGAGTGGCTCTAGCAGGAAAGGAAGGAAATTGGATCTTGGGTACTTCTTTAGGAAAATCAGAGCACAAACTCATCTATGTGGGAAGTAAGTCAGCTACAGAAGGGGAAACTGAGGCAGGGACAAAGAGGCCTTTCCTGAATCACGTGAGAAATCAGATATAAGAGCCGGGAGGAAGCGATAGGGTCTCTCTTTCCTGGGTTTGAGTAGGTCCAGAAGACGAAGGGCAGGTCCTGGCAGTCCTGGGACAGGGAGCTGGGAGGATCTCCAACCCCTCTAGGCCACCTGGTCGCATGGGACAGGAGATGCCTAGAGAGAGAGATGGAGACAGGGATGCTCAAAGCTGCCTGGCTGAACGCTCAGATTGGATTTCTTGTGCTAGCTCTGTGTGAGGGGCAGGTCTCAACTAGTGGCCATCAGTCTGTTGGCCAAGGAGACAAAGTCATTCCCAGGCAGCAACTCAGGCTAGGCCAACACAAGGGAATTTAGCTCTATCCAGGGCCTCTTTGGTGACAAATGGCTTAAATAAAACAAAAGCACACCCTGGCCATCCCACATGCTGTACAAGGACATGACTGCCATTTTCTTCAGTGAGCCCAAAGGTCTTTTAATTTCTTCCTGGGGTTTGTTGGGGAAGAATTTAGGTGACTTCAAATGAAGACAGTGCAACCACTGTTCGTTACCTACTCTGAGAGTCTCCTAGATACTGCTTGGAAGTGTCTAGTGGAGAAGGAGCTTCTCACACTCCCAGCTCCCCTCCCTCCCATGCTGGCACTGTTGCTCTGTGTGCACAGAAGTGCTCAGAAAGCCCAGCTTCATCCTTGTCCCTGGGTGTCTCAGCCACGTGCAGAGTAGCACTAGAGAAGGACCTGATCTGCCTGGCGGGCTGGGCTGCGACGTGGAGGTGAGAATCGAGCCAGGCTCTCCGTGGGAGCAAATCTGCCCCACAGCGATGAACTCAGAGCCTGGAGCTGTTGCAGCCTGCCCAAGCCTCCACTTTTCATCACTGGCATCTGCATCACTTGCTCATAGAAACCGCAGTGCCTTGTAATGTCCCGGACTTCACCCTGGCTGGATCCCTGCCAGGATGTCACCTAAGCCACGTAGGGATGGGTGGCTGCAGGAGGGACTCCTGAGGTATCCAAGTAAGCCCCATTAGCAGGAGGAATGGGTGCGGGGTGCCCTATCAAGGAGATTCCCAGTTTCCAGCCTGTTCTGCTTCTCTAGACCAGCCTGCACCCCTTCTCCCAGAGCCCTCATCCCACCTGATATTGCTAAGGTGGATGTCACAGCCCCCAGCCATGCACCCATTCCCACTGATGCTGCCATGCAGGAGGAAAACAGGCCAGTGCAAGATGCCCAAGCTCCCCAGCCCAGGTGAGCCTTGGGCTCCATGTACCCAGGAGACCTCAGCAGAGGCTCTAACCCAGCCAAGTCTCCCATCGGACCATATTTCCAGGTTGAGGTGAAGGGCACAGGCATGGGAACTCTCATGAGGGAATGCCTAAATGGAGGCTGGACCTGCTCCTGTCTGGGGTGCTGGGACTCAGGCCCAGGGTGCTGGGAGAGGGCCCAGACAGGCTTCAGGCAGCACCCTGGAGCAGGCCAGGGTGAGTGGCCAAGCAGAGTACAGGCCACCATGCACCAGGACCTGCCTCCAGCCCCCACCAGCCTTGCTCTCCCTCGGCATCACATTCCTGCGGGCCCTGGCTCATGTTGCAAGAAATGGGCATGAGCATCTGAATAAACAAAGCCAGGCAGCCAGGCTGGGGGACCGGGCAAGAGCAAGGGCTTGGCAACAAGGGCACAGACAAGGGCAGGGGCACTGGGCTGCAGGGATCCCACTGGACCCAAAGCTGCAGCAGGGCCCTGGGAAGGGCTGGAGTCAGAGATGAAGCAAGGGTGGGATGCAGGGCTGCGGACACGGCTGCAAGCACGTCGCCAGGGCCCGCGCTCAGCACTGTCCCGCCAGCCCTGGCCCCAGAGAACAAGGCCATATTCTTCACTCCTTAAGCCCGTCTCGAGGTTGCCTTTGTTCCCCAGCCTGCTGGCATGCAGCCCTGACATCCAACCCGGCGCTGGCCAGATGCTCCCGCCACGCTCGCTAGTCCGGGGAGTTCCGTTTCCAGCTGTTCACCAGGGCAGGCCCACAGTGCAGACAGACTCCCCACCGCTCGGATGGAGCCAGGGCCACTGTGGTAGCAGCACAACCTGTCACCCTACCCCGTGGTGGGTTGGGAAGCCCGCACGAGGCAGCAGGGAGGAGGTCAAAGCCATGCCCGAGGCTTGATGTGGTGCTGGAGGCCAGATGTTGGCCAGGCCTTTGCTGCCTCTTGCAAAGTGCTTAGGTTTACTCCTCCCTGTGATTCCTCCCCTTGCCGCCTGCTTTCGCTGACGGGATCAGCCCATGGTCGGGGCTGCGGCTTCGTTAGCGGTGCATATAGGCAGCCTCTCTTCAGCTACCTTCCCCAGGGGGATTCACGCTGCCCTTGCCACCCACGGGGGCTGCTGTCAGCCCCAGGGGACAGGCAGGCTCTCGTCAGCCACCACCAAGACCCGCTGCAGTACTTTCCATACTGAGGACTTGCACTTGCCCACTGGTGCCAGGCTATTTAGACTGATCGCGCTGAGAACCGCTACAGCAAAGGGATGCCTCAGTCATGTAGGCAGGTGCAGCCCGGCCCAGCTCTCCTGTGTTGCCACACGAGCTCATGCACGCACACATACGCACACCTCTGGATACATATTGATATGCCTTCCCATGTACACATGCAAGCTCCTCAACACACATGTTGCAGTGTTGACTCTGGAGCCTAGTGATGGCAATGGATAACGTGGTTTTCCTCATCTGACAAGCATGTAATTCAGGGGAATTAGGTTGCAAACAAAGAGACACCAAGCCCAGGAGGCCATTTTATCAGCTCAAAGTATGAAGGAGGCCGCAGTCTCTGGAACCTGCCTTGCTGTGGGTATGTTTGCTAAGCCCCTCCTGAGCTGGGGACAACACTGGGGTGGCAGGTGCATATGGCAGGACGTTGCTTCCATAATGCCTGCTGTCCTGGGAGTCCTCACAGCCCCAGCCAGCCAGAGGACACGAGGGCAGAGCGGCCACGTCTCACACATCAAACCTGCTTGCGTCTCTCTTGGCCTCCGTCCCAGAGGGCAGCAGGTGACATGAAAGTGAGACCCTGCCTGGAAGGAGATGAAAGGCTGTGTCACAGCTGCCGACATCCGATGCCACCTGCCCCGGGCACTCAGGCCGGGGGGAGCTGCCAGGAGCTGGGGTGTCCTCCGTGTCGCAGGCTGAGTGAGGTGTCGGAAGAGGTGCCGGTTCTCCGAATGCCAGACTCGGGCAATGCCGCGCCAGCAGCTCCCTTTCCATCGGGCACTGAAGGAGAACCATATACCACCACCCACCCGCATCCTCCTCTTTTGGGTCCCAAGGAGAGCATCACTTGCCAAAGTGTTGCTGCAAATTACAGAGCAGCTGAGTCCTGATGCTGGGTTAAACCCACCCGTGAACCTGGGCCTCAACGTTCTTAGGAAGAACGAACCCATGCACAGCCTGGGGGAATAACCCCTTGTCATGGTGCTGCTCCTACTGTATTCTCAGTGCAATGTGACTCTCCTAACAGGAGTTTTCTGGAGTGAGGAGAGGTGAATGGCTAGGAGATGGGGCCAGAGGAGTGCAAGGAAGATGCCCCTCTGCAATTTGTGATCTCTTCAAAATTCTGACTTCTTTGGGACTGCTGCTTTCCGAGACATAGTGTGGAGGTCCTTCTTGCTACCTCCTCTCAGCTCAGCCATCTGCCGCAGTCATTAGCTTTTAGTGGTGGCTCTGAAGGCATTTTGGAGCCCTTCCCTCTCTGTTTGGGCAGCTGCCCAAGCAACCCAGCCCAGTGTCATGTGGCACAGCCTCGTGTGCCCATGGCTCACAGCAGTGTCCAGGCTGCAGTGTGCCCCATGGGTGCCTGCTCCTACTTTCAGGATAGGGGGAACGCGTGGCTGATGCCACCGGGCTCCAAGCCTCGGGCACCCTGTGCTGGGTGCCTGGGGCAGGCTGTGGAGCAAGCACCACCTGAGTGCTCTCACAGGATCCCCATCTGCCATCTGCTGCTCTTACTGGGAGAGCTAATATGGAGTAATAAGCATTAAAAAGCTTTTAATCAGTGCAGGAGTTGTCATGGGAAAGCAAAGACGGGGGTCTGAGTGCATGGTGGAGGGAGCGGTGTCTGGCCATCCACTGAGCCAGTGCACACTCATACCCATGTCTGCCTGTCAGGCCAGCGCCTCCATCCAGGAGGCTGGTGTCCGTTGTGTGCTGAGCGGAGCCAGCCGCCTCCCTCTGTGCAGGGGACAGGACACCCAGGGCCATTCCCGAGAACAGGGTTAATGCACAGACATGCTGCCCCAGGCTGCAGATGTGACTGATACCCCCTGCCTGGTGGGATCATCTCCATCACCACGGGAGTAAAGCCAAGCTCCGGGAAGCCCATGGCTTTTCTAGCCCGATTGCCTGGGATGCACCTCCTGTCCTGCTGTTCCAGCAGCCTTTTCCTTCTGTCGGCATCTGCTATGCCTGCACCTTCCTCCTCCTCCTCCTCCCATGCCTGGCTAATCCAGCTCTCCATAAATCATTCCTGGAGCTCAGAGTTGCCCTAGGGCAGGCAGCATCCGGCCAGAGGCAGCCCATCTTCTCCTGGTGCTGGGTTCCTGGTGTGGGAGCGCGCAGCCCCCGGCATGTGCCAGAACACAGGGAGGCTCAGTAAAGTGGCCACATTTGCTGAACGTGCTCATGTGGCTGGGACGTCCACGGACCAGCCCGCGGTGTGGAGACCGCCTTGCCTTGAGGATGTGGCTGACGGCCCCCCTACCCTAAGCTTGGTGCCTCTTCCCTCAGCTTCTCCCTGCCTGGGTCCACTTTTTCCAGGCCCGGAAGGAGTGAAATAGCTCGTGTCATCACCAAAACCTGCCACCTCCCAACTCCTCACCACCTCTCTCCCAGGGTGCCAGTAAAGATCCTGACTAACGCCAGGCCTGGTTCTGCTCTAGGGCCACCTGCTATTAACCCCCTTTTGCATGAGGAAGTTTTTTTTTCTTTTTTTCTTTTTCCTTTTT
>VZSG01001164.1:75464-87002 GCA_013398315.1 Nothoprocta pentlandii | reverse complement strand
CCCCAGCCTGCTCTCAGCTCTGTTAGGAATGGCAAGAAAATCTTTGGTCCCGCTGCCACAACTCAGGTGAATGCTGCCTGCCCGGGGTGATTCATCGCAACTGAATTTCCGCGCTTGCTTTGGCACTGCGTTCAGTGTCTCTCAGCTCCTGACAGTGTCTCTGCAGAACAACTAGCCCCGGGTTGTTTTCCTTCTGCATCCACTTTTGCAGTGGAGCATGATATTAGGTAAATCACATCCTTCCTCTCCCTCTACCTACATCCCTCCCACACTTGGCCCACATTTCCAGGATCGCTTGCTGCTGGCTTGCTTTCTCCCAGCCCCGTATCTCTTCCTGAGCCTCTTCGATCCCAGTAGCATGGGCTCATGTCCCCTTCGCTAGGAGAAAAATTTGGCCTCTGTAGATCACAGCTGCAGAGAAGATGCTCACGGCAAGCATCTCTTCACTATATGCCAGGATCAGGGCCCCAGTGTGGTTTATGTACTACTGCTTTAAATGCTAAAAAGGCATTTAGCTCCAGGTGGGGTGCACCCATTCACTTGCACCCATTCACTCTAAGGGTGGACCAGCTTCCCTCCAGCCAGATCTGACCCCTTTGGGTTTCACAGTGTGCTACTGACCCTGGTAGAGTAGCAGCAGATTCACATCCCATACTGACTTCACACCACCATCTTGAAATGTGGCCCTCAGCACCCAGCGCTCCCCCGAGTGTAGCCTGGACGTGGCACATCTGCTGTCCCGGATGGCAGCCGTGAGGAAAGGGCTCTCCCAGGGAAGGACTCTCCTGAAAGCCTGGGGAAAAGGCCCTGTCCACCTGTGACAGCTCTGCCTCCCTAGGGCTCACCCGTGGCAGCCAGGATCGTCACTAACCTTCAGCACGGTGGCTCCCCAGCTTCCCTTCCCTGGTGGGTTGCATATTTTTAGCTGAGAAAGACAGAGAGGGAAGAAAAAAAAAAGAGAGGGAAGGAGAAAAGAAACAAAAAGCAAAAAGACTCCATTTTTGTGTGTGTTTTGGAAATGGAAATTACCCTGCAGAGGAGGGGAGAAGGGCGAAGGGCTTTCAAAGCACCTCCTCTGCCCTGCAAAGAAATGAAGAGAAGAAAAGCTCTAGGTTGTTTGTCCTTTCTAGGCTTTGAAGTTGAGGCAGAAGAGGGACAGTTGTGAAGGGCATGGTGGGGTGGAAATTCCCAGCTGGACTGCGTCGGGAAGGCAGGGACATGGCGCCTGCATCGAGGCTGGCTGTGGTGATGGGGAGCCCTTGGGCTGTCTCAGCTCTGTGGCCATCCCCTGCTGAACTTCTGGCGCTGAGCAGAGATGAGGAGCACCGTGCAGACGCTGAATCCCAGCTCTTGGGTTCAGGGTGGGTTTGGGCCCTGGGATGCTCCAGGCTTGGGGAGCAGTCCATGGAGGAGTGATGGAAATGGCAGGATGAGGGTCAGATGCAGCTCCACCCTCCCCATCCCGCCGGCCTGTTTCCACGGCGACCCGCCTCCATCAGGAGCAGGAGCATCCTCCTGACAGGGTTTTTTCCTGTTGGGAAAGGGAAGGTGAGATGCAGGCTGTTATTCAGGGAGAGGGGAGGGCACCCAAGGGGATTTGGAGTGGGCGCTGGGGGACAGGGACCAACACGGCTCATCTCCAGCTTCTCCGACCCACAGGTATCAGCAGAGGGCTCTCCCAGCACCACCAGTTTCCCGGGGTCCAGGGGAAGTCTGTCACCACAAAACCAGTCTCGGTTCTGGATTCACCCCAACATGAGGAGGAGAAAGTGGCAGAGGACTGAGCCCCTATATCCCCTTGCCAACTGCTCACCCTTCGCCCATATGTGGCTCTGGGGTCCCTGCCACGCTCCCTGTGCTGCATCCTCTGCCAACCTGCGAGAGGCTGCCGAGAGGGGAGGCCTGCAAAGAGGCCCGCAAGAAGCCAGGGCCAGTGGGGAGCTCGACAGGCTGGCGAGCAGCTGATGCCTGTGGCAGCGGGGCTGCAGCCGCCTCCTCCGGATCTGCCACCCGCTCCCGGGCTCCACCGGGGCTTGGAGAACATGAGGTGACGCCAAGTTGGAAGGCTTTCAGCCATGAGAGCTGCGGCCAAGCTCCAAGGCAGAGTTGGAGCTGATGAGAAACACCTTGGGAGGAGCTGCAGGATGACCAGGGACCCTCACAGCTCATGGCCCAGGGGCTCGGGGCTGGTTGGCAAGCTTGGGGTGAGCTCAAGGGGGTGCATGGCAAGACGAGCAGAGAACAGGATGTGCTTGTGTGATCCCAGAGCATTCTGAGCTGAGGCTCTGATTTAGAGCCTCATCTGGACTCCTGGACTTCTCTCCTCCACCTAGGATGTATGCTGAGGACAACTTGGCCATGGTTGGCATTGGGTTGCCATCAGCATCCTCTTGGCCACTCTTTGTTGTTGCTGGCATGATACCAACATCCCTGAGCGTACCTCCTCTCCAGCCACAGCCTCTCAAAGCCAGCAGTGTTCCCCATGTCCTGACGCATTTTTCTGATCTTGGAATATCTGGATGCAGCCACGAGGCCCTGTTGCCTTCTCCCTGCCCCAGTTTCAGGCTCCCATTCCCAGCTCTCATGGAGTCTCTCTGTAATTGGCCAAGTCATCGCTTAGAGCTATTTTCTCCCCGTGCTCAGATCCAGCTCCTGGTCAAACATTTCTTTGAAAGACCCACATGAACGGAGGTGTCCCAGTTTCTTACAGCCCTTGGGCCATTCCCACTGCCTCTTCCATGTCCCCTCCTGCTCCCCAGTATCCGCTAATGCCCACGACTGTGCCACTAACCCACTTACATTGTACATCTTTGTGTCAGGGCCACATCCCAGCGCTGCTGGTTCCCATCTTCCGCTGCCAGCTTGCCCATGTTGCCTTCCCATGCTTTTTGAAAGCCCTCACTAGACCCAGAAAATCATGAGATTAACTCAAAAATCTTGAGCTATCTGATTCTCTCTCTGTCCTCCCATGGGTGTATTTTCGCTTCTCATTGGTTGGGAGTGCAGATGTCTATGTGTAAGATTTCAAGCCTATTCTCTGCAGTTGTGGGGGCTAAGAACAGAGCCCAGATAGCAGGAAAAGGGCAAGAAGAGGAGGAAGAGACTATGCAAAAGAGCATGGAGCCTGATGCTGCTCCATGCATAAAGCAGTGAAGGTGGTGGCTCTACTGGACCTGTGACTCAGGTCCTGGGGTGTTGACCCAACCTGTCCTTGTGCCACTGTAGGCTTCCTGCACGCCCTGTGGAGCATGGCCATGGGTCAAGATCCTGCTCTAGTGCAGGTGGAGGATGCTGTGTTACTCTGAAATCACTGCTATTCCTAAATTTTGTATTCATGGGGGATGTGGTGGAGGGGACACAATAAGTTCCTTGGCACAGCTGCATTCTCACAGTGACGTCAGCTCTACAACCCTTCCATTGCACCTCTGTCCCTGCGCCCCCACATGGCTCATGGCCTGACCTCCTGGCACAGTGAGACATGCAAGACACCCAGAACATCACGTGTGACCTGGTAGCAAAGCAGACCTCTGCATCTGCCCTCATCCCCACTGCTTGCTGACTTGCGTGACCACGCCTGCTGGGAGAGCAGAGCATCCCAGCACATCTCACTGCTGGATGGGGTCCATAATCCCAGGTTTGGTTATCATTAGCACAATTCCTGCCCATTCCCATGGCAACTCATGGAGCTGCACAGCCATGGTCCCCCCAACATGTGTGCGCATGGGTTGGAGGGTACCAAGGGCATGTGGCCATGGGAGGGTACACTGCAAAGCTTCTGATGCAACAGAGTGTTCTGGGAACAGGCCATGGGCTTACATGGGGCAGCGAGGACAGGACAAAGAGAAGGGATAAACTGTCTTTCCAAAAAAAGAAGGGATGAAGAGGAAGCAGAAAGCAGCTGGTCCAGGCAAGGCAGTAACAACTTGTGCTGTTGGGATGCCCCAAAGCCATGGGATGCCCAAGCATGACTTTGACTCCTTTCCCTCAGGCAGGGAACATAGGGAGCTGGATGAACAGACAGCCTCACTGCTGCCATCCGAACTGCAGCCAGGGCTGGACATCCTACTCATCCCAGAAACCAGTAAAGGGACAGCACGGAGCTTCTTGGTTGCAGGTCCTCGTGGCCCAGCTTGGTGCACGCAGCACCAAACTTCCTCTGCCCGTGGCCCCAGGCCAGGCTTACATGTCAACGCTGTCACACCAAGTCACAAGGGATCTTCTGGGCCAACAGAAGTGTGATCATGGGGTGAAATAGCCCGTGCTCTCTGCAAACAGCTGCCTACTCTCGCTAGGTCACAGCACAGCTCTAACTCAGGCTGTTCCCTCTTCAGAACCACTCAGCCTCTCCCCATCACGGTGCCCGTGAGCATGACGTGCTGGAGGCACTACAAGAATAGAGATGTCCTGCCAGCAGCAAGGATGCTTCCAAGACAACTCTTACCCATTCCTGGATCAGTGAAAGCTTTCCTTCTGACAAGAAAGCCTTTGTGGGCCCATCTCCATAGCAGAGGTTTTTCCTGCTGAAGGGCACTGGGGCTGGGAGGCTGACTTGTGCCAGTGGGTGCTGCTAACATGCTGGTCTGGGGTTTGCATAGCCCCAGATGGGCATTGGGGGAACCCAGTAGCTCCATGTCCACCCTGTGAAGGAGACTAGCCTAAGTGACACATCAAAGAGATGCAAGCAGTATTGGAGGTTGCAGCCTCTGGCTACACTTGCAGATGACCCTGGCAGGTAAGCGGAGAGGAGATGATTGCATGGGATGGCCTTATCCAGGAAGCCTCCCTCTTTGCCATGGCGTTTGTTCTCTGCCTTGTCATGATTGGCCTGCACCTTTGAAGGAAACTCTCTGTCTGCTGAGAGCTTCTCTGTTACCGTCAATACAGATCTGGGCAAAAGTCAACTTCTGAGCTCAGATCTGCATCGATCTGCCGGAGGCAGGCCTGTCAGGATGCAGAACTACTGTCTTTCATGTCCTTGCAGCATCTGATTCCTGGAAAACCAGGGCCAGGCTGCTATTCCTGCAGCCATACTGGCAGAAGCAGGTACTCCCCAGGACTTCTTCTACTACCTACACCAACAGGAGCAAGGACTTCCCGGGAGCACAGACTTGGCCAGGGTGGAGGGGCTGTGCCTGGGGCAGCCCTCCATGACAGAATCTCTGCATACAGGACACATTTGGGCCACTAAACCTGCCCTGCAGAAGGGACAGCAGGCTTGGCCTGGCTCCAGAAGCCGACGTTGCTGTCCCCATGTCTCCAGTACTGCACCCTGGGCCCCTCTGTTGTCCCTCTTGTCTTGCTGAGACCCTGCTCTCTGCTGGGGGCAGACACCTCCACTGCTGCCAGGGGACCCGTTCTGACATCAGCTCCGGCACAGCCCCCCGTGGCTTTCCTGTCTCATCATGGTGCGAGGAGGAGATGACATCCCAGCTGCCGCCAAGAAAAACATGGAGCCGTCCAAACATGCGAGCCTTGGCAAGCCCGCGACTCTGCCATCCATCACCAAGCCTGCGGCGTTCCAGCCCGCTGCACCCTTGCCAGGACATGGAGCAGCTTCCCACAGGGTAGAGGCTTGGTTGCCCACGGGGACCTCCCTATGCAGGTGGCAGGAGGGTTGGGGAAACCTATGATAAACCCTGTTGCAACTCTTTGAAGGACCATCCTCTCAGTCTTTCTCCCCTGAGCACCAAGCATGCACCCTCCATCTCTCTTTCACCCTGCGGTTCTGTCTCCTCCTTGCCAATTGCCACAGGATGCTGGGCACCAAGGGCATCACCAGGGTATTTGGACCCCCCTGGACATGCAGCCGGCAGTGCAAGGGAGACAGCTCTGTCCTGGACGGTGCCGACTGGTGCCCGACAGCTGCTGGCCTGGCCCCGAGTGGAAAGTTGGCCAGAGCTGCCTCCAGGCTCTTACAATAATAAACCCCGATTAAGAAAGCATTTGTCACCGTGGCCAGAAAGGCAGTGGCCCAGATATCCCAAACATCTGCAGGAGGGAGAGTGGGAGGTGGAGGGTGAGCAAGAGGTCCCCATGGGCCACACAGTACCCAACTGGGGGTCTGGGCAGAGTTGGTCCAATCCACAGTAGTCCAGGACCACATCAGTCTTTCAGGATACCTTGATTCAGTCTAGAGGAAGCTCCTGATGTGTGTGGTTGCTGCCCAGCGCAAGGAGCAAGGGTCAGAGTTAAGTAGATCCAACAGAATTCCTTAACCCAGCCTTTGCCCTGTCCTTGGCTGCCCAGTCCAGAGCTGTCCCATGCCTATGCTAACTTCTGCCCCTTGCACATCTACAACAGGGCAAGAGCAGCAAGAAGTCAGCCCTGGGCCCCTGCTGTGACTATAGGGGCAAATCCTGCCTCTCTCCCCTCCACACCCCCGCATGGCTTCTTGGGTGAAACATTAAAGGGGGTTGGCATCTCCAAAGGCTTTGAAGAGCAGCCCAAGTGGCCCCATCTCTGAGCCCTTTGCCCAGTGAGGCCCAGCATGGCCCCAGCAAAGCCATGCATGGGTGAGCTGTTGGGTGCTAGTGACTCGGTGCGCCGCTTCGTCCCATCACCGCTGTCCATCACGGCTCCCGGCCCCCTCTCTGCCATGCCTTGGTTCTAGGCCACAGGTACTCAGAGGACCTGCGTGACAGGGGGCCGGCAGTGGGGGGACAGGTCCTCAAGGGGCAGGGCTTGCCCCCCGTCAGGTGTTGGGGTGTAGTAATGGATGGATAGTGCTTACGAAGAGGTTGAAGCCAGCGGTCAAGGAGCAGGACAGCAGAGGGTTAAACAGCTGCCTGGCCGGCGGGAAGGGGGCGAAGAGAAGGGGGAGAGATGGAGCCAGTTTGTTTAATAGCCTGAGACAAGCTATGCAGCTGTGCGGGTCCGACAGGCCGGGCAGTGCCCTGACCCCGGCCCAGCCCTCCCTGCGCCCACTGCAAAGCCTTGCCCCCATACCGCATCCCTGCTTGCACTGTGTCCATCCCGGGTGACAGCAGTGCCCGAGGGCACGTGTAGCCCCCAACCTGTGGGTACAGCACCCCCAGCACCCCAGCTCCCCCCAGGCTGCCTCTCTGCAACCAGCCATGGCGCTGGGCAGTGCCGGGCAGGCTCGCTGGCACAGGGGTGGCAGCTGGGAAGCATCAGCGGGGTTATAAAAAGCAGAAATGCTTCCCATAACAGTCTGACACCAGGGGAAAGTCCTGCCAGCCAGCATGGATGGCTTTTTTCATCCTGCTAGCACCAGGGGCAGCCCTGGAGGGTTTCCAGCCTGGAGGCGCCTTTTGTGGGTGCCGGACTGTGGGCAGGGTGCAGGGCTCCCCACCAGCAGAGCCACAGACTGGGGCACCACGGCCCTGAGCAGAAGGACCATTGAGCCTGGTGTCTGGCAGCAGGCTGCTTCCCAGGCTGGTGTGCAGAGGTCATCCAGCTCCATCCAGCTGGACAGCATGAGTCTTCCTCGTTCCCTAGCCAAAAACGTGCCTGGGCCAAGCTCTCCCATCCCATCCACTTGGGTGCCAGCATCGTTCACCTTCAATAGCTCTGCTCTGTCCCTGCCACACTGCTGGGGATATCCAGCCCTCCTTGTCCCGTCCTTGTTGGGCAAGTCTTTGTAAGCCCCTTGGCCCCATGCACCACCCCCTTTTCCTCTCCCCCATGCCTCCTCCATGGCAAGGCTCCGCTCTTGGAGCAGAACAGGGCCCGTGGGTGCCCTGGCAGTGAGTGTGATGGAGGTCATCAGGCTCCAGCGCCAGCCCTGCGGAGGCCCTCTGGGGACACCTAGCCCCCATGCAGCATGGTGAGAGGTGCTGAGGCTGCCCCTCCAGTCTCTCTCCCTCCAGCTTCAACATCCCTCCCTATTCACTAAGCCACTGCCCCAGGCAGCTGGGTCCCTGGGGCCAGTGATGTCTCCTCCATCCTTCTGCACTGGGTGGCAGGACCGATGGCCAGCTGGGACATGCCAAGATTGACAGAACAAATTGCAGGCACCATGAGGCCTCATCCTGCTTGCCGAGTCCTTTGCTCCAGTTGACTCCAAGGCGAAAGGGGTGAACCCTCTGGCAGAGCTCAGGAGATGGGCATAGCCTTTGCCAGGGATTTGGACCACGCTCACAGTGGCTGGGCACCTAAAAAGGGTCCCGGGGGTTGCTGTGGGTGCACCTGCAAGGGAGGACCGCAAAAGTGATTGCTTTTTCTTCCCTCCAGTGATATCAAGGATATCAGAAGAGAAAGAGGGATTTCCTCCACCTCTGCTTGCTGCCTTGTTGCCCTGCATGTCCATGACTTGCTGCACCAGAGAAGAATGTCCAGACCTCGCTGCTGCCAAAGAGCTTTTGCTGGAAGATGAGTTAGTGTCCCATGAGAGATGAAGTTCTTTCTGTGACAAGTAGCATCTTGGAAAAGGAGGAAAGACTCTGCCATTGTGACCTGGACTCCATGCCCTGCACTGTGCAAATCTGTGGGCAAGACAAGCTTGCCTAACCAAAAATACCCAGCTGGGCAGACCCAGAAGGTGGATGGCCCTGCCTTGCATCTGCAGAACATGCCCTGAAGATGCCTTTCCTGAAAAAAAACCAAACAAACAGCATTAGCAAGTGCTGAAGGAGGAGGTCCAGGCCAGCAGCACACTGGGCAACCTCCTTTGCTCCAGGGATGCTCAGCCTTTGTGCCGAGCTAGGAGGGGCTGCCCCAGTCCTGGCAGCCTCCTGTGGAGGTGCGGGGGCCGGCGGCCGGCAAGGCGGTGGCAGAGACGGGGCCGCTTCGCCGTGCGCGCGAGGCGCGAGACGGCAGCGGGCCGCGCACAGATGGCTCCCGCATGCGGCTGTGCCGAGGCAGCGGGAGCAGCCTGGCCGCCCCGTCACTGCTGCTGGGCATGGCCAGCGAGGAGAGGTGATGGCAATGGGGAGCCAGGCATGGGGATGGGATTGTCATGGACACAGGGACAGGGATAAAGCTGGAGATCAGGGCTGGCATGGGGATAGGGATGGGAAATGGGGATGGGGACATGAAGGGGAATGGAGACAGGGACAGGGATGGGGAGAGAGGCAGGGATGGGAATGGTAACAAGGATGTCGGGGGGATTGGGGATGAAGAGGGGATGGGCATGGTGGTGGGAATGGAGACAGCAGTGGGGCGAGGTGGGCATCACACAGCGAGCTGCTTTCGGAGCTGGTGTCGAGGCTGAGACGGGAGATGCTGAGACAAAATCTGGCCCAAACTCAAGCAGCCTCATGCCTCATTCCTGGACCTAGAACGGGTAAGCGGCTGCCTGGCATCTGAGGAAGAAGCCATGGCAGCACGATGAGCCTGGAGGGTCTCCAGCCTAAAGAGGGAGATGCCGCTGGGAAGGATAAGGTGCTAGAAAAAGCCTGGGGGACCAATTAAAATCATTAGTGAGTTAGGACCAGAAACCAGCAGCTTAACTTGCAGCCAAGGGAGATGGAAGTTACAGAGGCTTATAAGGAGGTGGCCTTGGGAGACAGTGGTGCCTGTTAACAGCTCTGTCCTGGGTTAATAATACACTGAATTGGGGAGGACCTTGGTGTCAAAAGCTCTTCCCATGCCAGCAGTCACGGGGCAGGTGAGTGAGTCTTCCTGTGCACCAAGGTGCGGGGGAGATGGCGGTGGCAGGGGACACTGCGCACAGCCTCCGGCACAGGCTGCCCCAGTTTAATTCTTTGCCAAATGTGTGTCACCCCGCTCCGGAATGGGAGCACGGGAGCCAGGACAGCTCCTCGGCAGTGCGGGTGCCCTAGCCCTGCGCTGGCCCATGGCTGCTGCCACCAGAGCCCGGCCTTGCATTGCCCAGCCTCAACGTCACCAACATCATCTGCTGTCAGCAGGGAAAGAAAGGCAGGGAAATCAGGACAGACCTTTGTGCTCAGGGCAGGCCGTTGGGAGAAAAAGGGGGAGAAAAAGAAAAAAATAAGTGAGAAAAAAACGGAAAAAAAATAACTCTTTGCCTAAATACTTTTATCTCAGGAAGCTCCTGCGCATCACATTTTGTGCTGCTTTCTCTGCACTGCTGCTTAGAGCTGCCGCAGCATGCTTTGGTTTTAAGGGAAAAGCTGGAGGAAAAGAACCATCAGGAAGGAGGGAGTTTTGCTTATCCTGAAGGGGGAGAGGAGGGGAGAGCGAATCATGGGATAAAGCGGGGTGCAGCGCTGGGAGGGTGCAAATGCCCAGCCCTGAAGGGTGGCAAGGGGTGGTCAGGGGGTGAGTTGAGCTCTCAGACACCCTGCCCTGCAAATCACACCAGGTCCACCTGGTTTTGGAGCTTGCGGCAAGGGCTCGCCATGCCCAGGGGATGGATGACCCCCTGCCCCCTTCCCACAGCCCCAGGGCCGGAGCCCGTGTGGGAGGGCGCTCACACAATATCCTGTGGCCCTCCCAGGCTGCCTTTGTGGCATCTCCCCAGATGGGCCAACCCTGATGGGTTCCAGCCTGGAGAGTCCTGTGGCCCAGCTCTTCTGGGGCTGATGGCTTCCCCTGGGATCATCCGGGACCTGCGGGACATCACAGAGCGTCGCCAGGAGCGAGCGAGAAGTGTTGGGATGCAGGTCTGGCACGCTCAGGGCTGGCAGTGGTGGCTGGGGGCTATGTGCAGCAACGCAGGTGCGTAAGACAGACCCAGAGCCATGTCCTGGCCTGCGACCCAGGGTCGTGGGAGTCCTCGGGAATAATTCCTGCCTTTGCTAGCTGCCTTGCAGAGGCTCCCAGCCCAGTGGGAGCAGAACAAGGAAACTGAGGCATGTGGCCAGCATTGGAAGAGCCCCTGGGGCTTGATGAGCACGTCTAGGAGGGAAGCGTGCCCTGGTGCGCAGCGGGAAGGGTTCCGGGAAGGGGGAGGGTTAACCAGCAGGTAACGGGCGGGGGAGTGACTTTGAGGAGGAGGGAATCGGGGGGGGGCCAGCAGGCTCGATGGGGGAGCGAAGGGCTGCAGGGGGAATGGTGCTAGAGAGGGTTAACTCGTCTGGCGGGGGCTCCTGGACGGGGCGGGAGGATGCCAGGGAGTGGGGGCCACAGCCGAAACGAGGTGGGGCCGAGATAAGGAGCCCGAGCTCCTGCCCGCCGAGTTCCTTCTTTGTCGCAGGCGGGTCCTGCGCCGGAGCAGGGGAATCTCACAAAGCGGCGCACCCGCCCCCCTCGGCCGGCACGGCCCCCCTCCCCTCCGCTCTGCCTCCCCGCCACCGCGGGAACCCCCCCGCACCTCCCGCACCCCCGGCAGCCCAGCTCGGCCAGACGCAGGGGCTCGTTCCCCCCGCGTTCTGCCGTTGAGGCGTTTCCCGGCGTTGAGGTGCCCGCCGGAGGGGAGCGGGCTCGCCAGGGGAGACGTCGGAAGGGAGCAACAAAAGGCAGGAGGCGGAGGTGAGAGGCGGCGGGCGGGGGGCTGCCGCGAACCCGCGGCCCCCGGGCGGGCGGGGCCCGGCAGGGGGCGGGGCTATGCAAATCGCGCCGCGGAGCCCCCCATGGCAGCGCACGGGGCTGCGGCGCCCAGTGGGAACCGGGAGCCGCCGCCGCCGTCGGGAGCCGCCGTCGCTCGCACTCCGC